>JAVTVY010052610.1:0-25818 GCA_036873755.1 Hanleya hanleyi
ATCAGGCCAATTGCCTTTGTTGTTGAATGTTATGCCAAGATGTTTGTGATTTAACGAATGATTTAAAATTGAATTTTCAAACATAATCTAGAAAGCAGTGGGGAAATATCGTCGGGAGACTAAAAGGGAAACTGTTTTAGTGGCATTAAAATCCACGAGCCATGTTTTCGCTTTTGGGAAATTATATTTAAATCCCGGTTGATAGACGTAATCTGGGCGTTTAGGTTGTCTGAAATTGTGTATAGACAGGTGTCATCAGCAAATAAACGGATGTTGTTTATAGTATTGCTAGGCAGATCATTTATGAATAGAAAAAGAAAAGAGGATCAAGGAGTGAGCCTTAGGGGTACTCCCGCGTGTAGACGTAATACTGTCGATTCCTTACAATGCAATGACTCGCTGACAACGATATCGCAAATAACTTTCAAACCATTTCAATAAACTACCAGATAAACCGAACGCTTGTAATTTGTGAAGTAAACCACGATGCCAAACTCTGTCAAACGCTTTAGATATGTCCAAAGAATAAGACCTCTTTTTGTTCGTCTAAAGCTTTATGTTTCAATCATATTACGACGGTGCCTACATATGTGCCAGAACAAGAGAGCGCCGACAGTTCCTATTATCCTGGGCACTGACGAGCACAGCACAGCACAAGATATGAAATAAAATGGGGGTCACAATAACTTTTTTCGTGATGGCAGATAAATGAAAACTATTAAATCCTATCTAGGAGGGGGTATGGTTGAGGCATTTGAGTGAAGGTGGAAAACTATTACAAGATAATCTTTAAAGCATTTGTAAGGCTGCCTTTTTGATGGAGCAGCTATGAATATGTATAAATGGTTCGTTTATGGCAAATATCAATATTTTGTTCACTTTGGTCCTAATGTCGGGTGTCTAGATTTGTCAGTATTACAGTAAGACACTGTAGATCGTTCTAGAATTGTGGAACTTAGGTGAACTTGTTGACCTCCTGTTCTGTGGTAAACATGTTTACGTTCTGTTCATCCGGAATTTTCTAGTTATCGTGACCTATTTGTCGCGTGTGGATAATGTTAGTCTTCTGTCTGAAATAATCTCGAACTATCGTGATTGCAAATGGCCGCAGTATGAAACATCCATTAACAGCGCCATCTGTCCATGCATAAGGAGCCCAGGATGTACAAGGCCGTTATGCCGTAGCGCCATCTATACATATAGACTGATTGCATTGTTTACGATGGAAGTTTCTAGAATAAATAGCATTTGATTATCTGGGTTAAATATGTGGAAATTTCTCGTAGTTGTAATCGTATCTGGGTTTAATCTTACGTCATTGTTGTACCGATAAAGTTTGTTGATCTGATAGAATGATCTCGAATTCCCAATAGGATACATATATATATATATATATATAAGCGTACCGCTCAGTTGTGAGGCAGGAAATGAATACTGGCTCTCATGTACGTTTGATATACTGTGTTCTGGGAGAGACTTGAACAGCTGATTGGGTGCATAACTGGTCAGTAACGTTACGGAGAATATTGGCTGAAATAACCGACAGCTGGATTATATTCCTGTTGGCTGTGTTCGACCGCTGTGTATTATCTACGTGATTGAACTGATGAAATCTGAACAACAGCTAAGCGTTCTTGACCGAGGAAATATAGGGACGCGATTTCTACACGTCACGAACTGTATACACGGGTTGCCAATGTTTACAATCGGGTTCCACTTCCGGTGTTGCGCGCGAAACTTGCTGGCAGAAAGCGCTTGGTATGAAGGGAGACAACTCGATTAACATGCAAATTAATAGGCAATGGCCTAAGATGGCTCACATTTATAGTCGTGATTTAGCGTTATATATCGGAGGAAATTTATGGATGCGATACATTAGACACAGAACTTATATTCATGCATTGCATTAAAAAACATTCTTATGAGATATGATCAGTGAATTGATATTCTAGCAAACTTTAAACCCAGGCCTACAGGGTAGTGGGCACCGCCTATTCCGCGAAAATATGACGGGGGGGATACGCCGGAGATGGTAACCTACAGTTAATAACTCTGCCTGTATCTCTTCGATATTTGATTCTGTTTACTTGTTATTAAACCTGTACAGATACCCGTTTCAGAAATATATCTTTTACTACACATTACTTTCACCTCACGACGAGAAGTTTAACGTAAAAAATGCATGGTGTCGATTCGACGGGAATTTTTCGCGATACACCGACACAAAATGTTTTAATAACTTTCATTGAAAACGCATCCATAAAATACAAATCTAAATAACAGTTTTCATTTCGAGTATCACAGGATCATGAAAATATAAACGTTTTTGTATATTCTTCGTTCTTCATGTAATGTTTACAAGAATAGTTAGATTGTATTCGCCGCGTATTTTCCGCGATATACCGACACCAGGTTTAAATACCGGTAACTTACTATGAAAACGCATCTATAAAATAAAAATCTAACTGTTTATTTTTCATCTCGAGTATTATAGATCATGAAAATATAAATATTATTGCTGTATCTGTTTTCTTGTAATATTTATCGGAAAAGATGGTGTCAATTCGCCAGGAATTTTCCGCGATACCGACACTTGGTATTGATAACTTTACTTGAAAAGGCTCCCGTAAAATATAAATCTAAATGCATAAATTTCTTGTCTAGTATTATAGGATCATGAAATAAAATATCATTTCTGCTTCTTTAGCAGTTTCCTTGTAATATTAATGGGGAAAGATGGTGCCGATGTGACGCGATTTTTTCGCGATATTCCAGACAGTATAGAGTTTTGATAACTTTCCTTTGCAAACGCATCCATAGAAAGAAAACCTAAATACATATTTTCATCTCAGTATTACGGGATCATGAAAATATGAATGCCATGAATTATTTTCATAAATAATATCATTATCTTCAGCTATTTCTTGCGATGTTTACTTGTACACGCATAACACGATTTGCCGAGATTTTAAACCAAATTCGCCAAGACAGGCTTCCAAAAAAAAGCTTAGGTTGGGACCAATAGATATCCGGAGGCTAAAATGACACCTAAGACCTTAATCCAAACGATATTTGATGTAAGTCACAGCTTATAAAAAGCGGCATTGCAACACTAGATTGCTTTCGATCAAAGTGGAAAATGAACAGAAAATGACAATTTGGTCAGAACGGATACGAAAGTATTGTGTTTTGTAAAAACAATGGTACCGTACCATTAGTACAAATTTTATTTCTAAATATATAGTCGCATTACCTTAGCCCCATAAAGAAGATAAGGCATCTTATAATGATGAAGTTCAAATTCAAACTTCCGTAGGACATGAAATATGACAATTAAATCACCCGGTAGCTCAATTTAACGGCAATGTAACGTACCGGGGTATGCCGTACTGAAGGCCTCAGTTTATCCACTGCTAAAATGTTCATTTGCTTAGTATTTGTCATGAAAATATTTTATATACAAAAACGAATTTAAGTTTTGTGACGAATGAATCATATCCATAAATTTCGTTTCAAGATACGACGCTAAACCACGACTATAAATGATAACCGTTTGGGGCGACTGCCTATAAATCTGCATGTTAATCGAGTTGTCTCCCTTGAAACTTTCAATGTTTTGCCCGGGAGTAGAGGCGCGCAGTCTGTTTACAATCAGCGATGACGTCACAGGATTTTCGTGTATAGAGATCTGTACGTTGGTAAGAACTTTGAGAGATACACCGGTATAACAGTGAACTGTAAGATTTTATCTGAAGTTTGTTTACTAATATACTCGACTTCACAAATCGTTCTGTTGCGTTTTTCTATTATTGTTGACGTAACAGAAATTGGGGCCGCGAGCTTTGTTTACATTCCAGCTTCTCAACATTGTTCTAAATTGATACATTGTTTGAATTTGTGAAGTCGAGTAGTAGTATATTATCAGCATGCCATTTGATGCAGCCCAGTTTGCTTCAAAGCCTGATCGGGAGGAATTTGAAGAAATACGCAAAGAGGATTTGTTCGCGCTGTGTAAATTCCCACAGATTGAAGTTAAAACATCTTGGAGAAAGCAGGAAATTAAGAAACTCGTTATTAAACATTTTGTTAGCAAACAAATTTGGGATGAGAGTGATTTTGATTTAACTGAGGAAACATCTGGTGATTTGGAATTAAAAAAAATAGAATTGTAAAATCAGCTGGAATTGAAGAAATTAGTGTTAAAGAGAGAAAAGTTAGAAAAAGAGGAAAGAGAGAGAGAGAGAGAGAGAGAGAAAGACAAAGAAAGACAGTTTCAGTTAGAATTAAAGCATATGGAATTACATTCGCGAACAATTCCTCCTACACATGCTCCTCTACAATCACAATCAAGATTTGATACAGCTCGACAAATACGTCTCGTCCCACCATTTCAGGAAAAAGAAGTAGATAAATATTTTCTGCATTTTGAGAAAATTGCTGAAAATTCAGACTGGCCATAAGAAAACTGGAGTTTACTTCTTCAAAGTGTTTTGATCGGAAAGGCAAGGGACATTTACACTCAACTGACGGTAGAGCAAGCATCAAAAATTAAGATATGGTGAAGGATTTAATCCTCAAAGGCTATGAATTAGTTCCTGAAGCCTATAGATAAAAGTTTCGTAGTTGTGAAAAAGAAAACTCTCAGACTCATGTTGAATTTGCTCGTTCAAAAGAACAGTTATTTGATAGGTGGCGTGCTTCGGTTAAAATTGACAACAACTTTGAAAACCTCAGACAGCTTATGCTAGTAGAGGAATTTAAAAGGTGTATCCATGGTGATGTTAAAACATTTCTTGATGAAAAGAATGCCAACACTTTAGACGAAGCAGCCCGATTTGCTGATGAATACGCTCTGACACACAAATTATCATTTGTCAATGCTGTTAAGCCCAGTTCATTCCAGTCTAACATCTCGGGTAACAAATCCAGTTCTTTCTCAAGGCTTAAAACTTTCAACCCCAGTTACAAAGGTCAAAGGTCAAACACAAAGTCTCAGTCACCCACTTTTAACACTCAAAGTAAGTCTCCCGTTTGCAGCTACTGCAAAAAGGACGGCCATTTGATGGCCAATTGTTTTAAATTGAAAAGAAGACAACAAGATCAAGCCTTTCAAAAGCCTAGTGGTTTCCTCACTTCAAGATCTGTACCCAAGCAGGTTAGTGACGTTCATAATGATGTTTATGGCGTTAAGATGGCCAAGGACACTGTTCCTATTAGTTCTATCAAGGATAAGGTTGACAGTTTTCCAAATCCTGTTATGGAGATTTTTGAACCATTTATCCACAATGGTTTTGTGTCACTTTCAAGTGGTTTTTCTAATGCTACTCCAGTGAAGATTTTGCGAGATACGGGCGCGTCCCAGTCGCTTTTGTTGGCAGATATTTTGCCGTTTTCTGATTCTTCATCTGCAGGCAGTAATGTCCTGATTAAAGGAGTAGATTCTGTAAATTATACACCCGTTCCGCTCCATAACGTTCATCTGTCTTCCGACTTGATTTCTGGACCTGTTACGGTGGGTATTAAAGGTAGTTTACCGTTTGAGGGTGTTCAATTACTTCTTGGCAATGATCTTGCGGGAGATAAGGTCGGGGTTAACCCGATTGTTGACAAGCCTTGTTTGGATCAGATCAATGATCCAATTGAAGACGAAATTCAAACTTTATATCCAGCTTGTGCAGTTACTAGAGCCATGAGTAAATTGGCTGAAGAGTCTGAAAAGTCTCTTAAAGATGACGTCATCGATGACGTTTGTTTGGCTGACACCTTTGTGTGTTTAGATGATGAGGCTGATAAGCCAGATTTGGATAGCAAATTGGAATTTTCTAATGACAAAATCTCAAAATCACAGCTGGTCAATGAACAGCATAGTGACAAGGGCATTTCCAAGTTATTTGACAAGGCAGTAGATGAGTGTGATGTAACTCAAGAACCTGTGTGTTACTTTCGAAAGAACGGTGTTCTTATGCGCAAATGGCGACCGCCAGATGTGTCACCTGATGATGAGTGGGCAGTTAAATATCAGATTGTGGTACCAAAGTCCTATCGTTTAGATATCCTCAGACTAGCCCATGAAACACCTCTTTCAGGTTATTTAGGTGTTAACAAAACATACCACAACATTCTAACTCATTTCTATTGGCCAAATTTGAAGAAAGATGTTGTTGAATTTTGTAGGTCATGCCACACATGTCAAATGGTAGGAAAACCTAACCAAACCATACCGAAGGCCCTCTACAACCAATCCTTGCATTTGGGGAAGCCTTTAGTAAGGTCATTATAGATTGTGTCGGTCCACTACCAAAAACAAAGTCAGGCAATCAATACATGTTAACAATCATGTGTGCTTCAAGCAGGTTCCCTGAGGCCATTCCTTTACGGAATATGAAGGCTAAAACTATTGTTAAGGCCTTAGTTAAGTTTTTCACACTTGTCGGCCTACCCCAGTCTGTTCAGTCTGATCAGGGATCTAATTTCATGTCAGGAATCTTCCAACAAGTCATGCATGAATTGGGAATAAAGCAATACAAATCATCTGCATACCACCCAGAAAGCCAAGGCGCATTAGAAAGATTCCACCAAACTTTAAAGAACATGATTAGGACTTATTGTTTTGACACTGAAAAAGACTGGGATGAAGGCATACATCTGTTATTGTTTGCTGTTAGGGAGTCTGTTCAAGAGTCTTTGGGCTTCAGTCCATTCGAATTAGTCTTTGGTCATACAGTTAGAGGACCCCTCAAACTGCTGAAGGAAAAGTTCCTAGACAGTGAGCTTGACTCATGTAATCTCTTACAATATGTGTCCGACTTTCGCTCCAGGTTGACCAAAGCACGTGATTTGGCCATGTCAAACTTAAAGTCAGCTAAAAAAGGTATGAAAATAACCTATGACAAACATGTTCTCAAACGAAGTTTCAAACCTGGTGAGAAAGTTCTGGCTTTTCTGCCTATTCCTGGTAATCCACTCAAGGCTAGATACTATGGTCCTCATGTCATTGAAAAGAAACTAAGTGACCTGAATTATGTAGTTCAGACTCCTGAAAGGCGTAAAAGCAAACATGTCATGTAAATATGTTGAAGTTATACATTGACAGAGGTAGCACTGACAGTACTGTTCATCCTGTAAGTGTAGTTACTTCTGACCCTGATACTAGTGAAATTTGTGAAGAGCCCATGACAGCGGCGAAATTACAGAACTCTGACATTCTACTCAATTTGGATTCCAAGTTGTGTCATCTCGAGCCAGCGCGTCAGGAAGAACTTCGAACTCTGCTCAGCCAATATTAACATTTGTTTCCCGACATTCCTACTCGGACTGATACAATTTCACATGACGTCGATGTCGGTGATTCAAATCCAGTGAAACAGCACCCATATCGTTTGAATCCCATCAAACAAAACTACCTGAAAAAAGAGATTCAGTATCTATTGGACAATGACTTCATTGAACCAAGTAGTAGTAACTGGAGTTCCCCTTGTATCCTTGTTCCAAAGCCAGATGGCAGTTACAGAATGTGTACTGACTACAGAAAGGTGAACACTTTGACCAAAACAGACACATTCCCTATTCCACGCATTGACGATTGCATTGATAAAGTTGGAAGTGCCAAGTTCGTGTCGAAGTTTGATCTTCTGAAAGGATTTTGGCAAGTTCCACTGACAGATCGTGCGAAGGAGATATCAGCATTCGTCACTCCGGATGGTCTGTTCCAGTACAAAGTTATGCCATTTGGAATGAAAAATTCTCCAGCCACGTTCCAGCGTCTCATCAACCGTGTTACTCCCGGTTTGGAAGGATGTGAGACTTACATTGATGCCGTCATTGTCTACAGCCATGACAGCGACACATGGGAAGTTCATCTGCAGAGAATTCGCGCACTGTTCAATCGGCTGAGTGACGCCAAGCTGACAGTCAACCTTGGAAAAAGTGAATTTGGACATGCACGTGTGACATTCTTGGGTCATGTTGTAGGTCAGGGTCAGGTAAAGCCTGTAGAAGCTAAGGTCAGTGCTGTCTCGCTATTTCCAAGACCAACATGTAAGAGACAATTGATGCGTTTATTGGGTATGGCTGGTTACTACAGGAAATTTTGTCCAAATTTTTCAGATATTACTGAACCTTTAACTCGGCTCTTAAGAAAGAGGGTAACTTTTGTTTGGACGGATGAATGTGAATCAGCTTTCGAAAAACTGAAAGCCATACTCAAGAGCGCACCAGTTCTTTCAGCACCAGATTTTGGTTCACCCTTCAAACTGGCTGTAGATGCTAGTGATGTTGCTGCTGGTGCCGTTCTGTCACAAGAAGGCATGGATGGTGTAGATCACCCAATATGTTATTTTTCACGCAAATTTGACAAACATCAGAGAAATTATTCTACAATTGAGAAAGAATGTTTGGCAATGATATTGGCTTTGCAACATTTTGATGTTTATGTTACTTCTTCATCGTTGCCAATTACTGTATTCAGTGATCACAATCCACTTGTTTTCATAAGTAAGATGAAAAACAAAAATCAGAGATTGTTGAGATGGAGTTTGGTGTTACAAGAATACAATATTGAAATCAAACACATTAAAGGTAAGGACAATTTGATCGCTGATTGTTTGTCTCGCATTTAATGTACATATGTTTGTCAACATTTTTACTGTTGTAATTTAGATTTGGTTTTGTAATAATGTTTTGGATTGTCACGAAAGTTTCAAGATTGAAACTTTGTTCTTTTAAGAGGGGGAGTGTCATGGTATCACAGTTATATACTGTAGATCGTTATAGAATCGTGAACTAATTGACCTCCTGTTCTGTGGTAAACATGTTTACGTTCTGTTTATCTCGAATTTTCTAGTAATCATGACCGATTTAGTGTTAGTCATCAATCTGGAATATTCTCGTATTTCTGACCGATTTATCCTGAGTGATTTGTGTGTCACCTGTTTTGTGTTTTCTCGAAGATTCGATTTTACATATGGCTGTTTTTGGAAAACCCCGTATGATACGATTAGATATACCACAGCGCCATCTATACGTTCATCAAAAGACCCAGTATGATAGTATAGGATATACTGCAGCGCCCTCTGCACATATAGATGGTCATGCAATGGTTGTTTACTTTGGAAGTTTCTGGAATATAAAAACATTTGTTTATCTGGGTTGATTAATGTGGAAATTTCTAGTTCTTGTAATTATATCTGGGTTAATCTTGTGTCATACCGGTGAACCTTGTTGACCTGATAGAAACATCTCGAATCCCGATACAGTATATATAATGCGTCTCGCTCAGTTGTAGGGAAGGAATTGAACACTGGCTTTGATATACGTTCGGTGTACTGTGAGATACTTGAACGACTTTTGGGTGCATAACTGGATACGAACTTTATCGGAGAATATTGGCAGAGATTACTGACAACTTGGATTATATTTCCTGTTGGCTGTGTTTAACCACTGTAATTGAACTAACGAAATCTGGACACTGGCTGAGCAATATTGACTGAGGAAATACCGGGACGCTAATCCAGCACGTCACAAACTGTACATCGATACGAACTTTGAGATACACCGGTATAACAGTAAGAATTAGGATTTTATTTAAGATTAATTTGGTGTATTAACCTATCTTAATTTGTATATGATTTTAGTATTGTAAATAAATATTTTACTGTTTATACTCGACTTCACAAATCTTTCTGTTGCGTTTTTCTATTACCGTAGACGTAACACTTTCTAATAAGTAATCATCGCAACTTTCATTACCGTTGTTAGGTCCGATCTTGAAAGCCATCCACACTCTCCAATTGGGAGAAGTAGCTGGATTCATTTATCTGAACATTGGTTCGGTACTACGAGTATGCCAAGTTTCTGCATTGGATTCAACTGGGAACACTTGTCTCTCTTACATGGAAGTTCCATTGCTCCGATCAGCAAAATCAGGGAAATTTAATTCTCGTCGATCTGCCTAACAAGCTTTGTGATTCCCAATTACCCCATCAGCTATCTCGCTATCCCGTGCATAACCAGCTCAAAGATGCTTTACTTCCCTGCCGATATCGACCACCTCGTCTTCCCTATCAACTATCAGGTTATCCCATGCATAACGAGGTCCGCCATTGCTGATTTCCCTATCAGCCCACTCGCTATACCGAGCATAACGAGGTTGCCATTGTTGATTTCACTATCAGCTCACTCACGATACTGAGCATAACCAGGTTGACATTGTTGATTTCCCTATAACCCCATTCGTTATCTCGAGCATAACGAGGTTCGCCTTTGCTGATTTCCCTATTAGCCCACTCATTATCCCGAGCATAACTAGGTCCGCCATTGCTGATTACCCTATCAGCCCTCTCGTTATCCCGTGTATAATGAGATCCACGATTGCTGATTTGCCTACCAGCCCTCTCGTTACTTCGTGTCTAACGAGGTCCGCCATTGTTGATTTCCCTATCAGCCATTTCGTTATCCGTGCATAACGAAGTTCGTCATTGCAGATTTCCCTATCAGCTCTCTCGTTATCCTGTACATAACGATGTCCGCCATTGCAGATTTCCATAACGGTCCCCTCGTTATCCCGTGTATAACGAGGTTGCCATTGTTGATTTCACTATAACCCCGTTCGTTATCCCGAGCATAACGAGGTCCGCCATTGCGGATTTTCCTATTAGCCCACCCATTATCCCTAGCATAACGACGTCCGCAATTGCTGATTTCCCTATCAGCCCACTCACGATATTAAAGGAGTATAACGAGGTTGCCATTGTTGATTTCCCTATAACCCCATTCGTTATCTCGAGCATAACGAGGCCGGCCATTGGTGATTTCCTTATTAGCCCACTCATTATCCCGAGCATAACGACGTCCGCCATTGCTGATTACCCTATCAGCCCTCTCGTTATCCGGTGTATAATGAGATCCACGATTGCTGATTTCCCTACCAGCCCTCTCGATGCCTCGTGTCCAACGAGGTCCATCATTGATGATTTCCCTCTCAGCCCTTCCGTTATCCCGTGCATAACGAAGTTCGCCATTGCTGATTTCCGTATCAGCTCTCTCGTTATCATGTACATAACGATGTCCGCCATTGCAGATTTCCCTAACAGTCCCCTCGTTATCCCGTATATAACGATGTCCGCCATTGTTGATTTCCCTGTTAGTCCTCTCGTTATCCCGTGCATAACGATGTCCGCCATTGTTGATTTCCCTGTTAGTCCTCTCGTTATCCCGTACATAACGATGTCCGTCATTGTCGATTTCCCTGTTAGTCCTCTCGTTATCCCGTGTATAACGATGTCCGTCATTGTTGATTTCCCTGTTAGTCCTCTCGTTATCCCGTGTATAACGATGTCCGTCATTGTTGATTTCCCTGTTAGTCCTCTCGTTATCCCGTGTATAACGATGTCCGTCATTGTTGATTCCCCTGTTAGTCCTCTCGTTATCCCGTGTATAACGATGCCAGCCATTGTTGGTTTCCCTGTTAGTCCCCTCGCTATCCCGTGCATAACGATGTCCGTCATTTTTGATTTCCCTGTTAGTCCTCTCGTTATCCCGTGCATACCGAGGTCCGCCATTGTTGATTTCCCTGTTAGTCCTCTCGTTATCCCGTGCATAACGAGGTCCGCCACTGCCGATTCCCGTATCAACCCTCTCGCAAAACGTATATAACGAGGTCCGCAATTGCTGATTTCTCTATCAGCCTCCTCGTTATCCCATGCAATGAGGTCAGTCGTTACTAATTTCTCTATTAGCCATCTCGTTATCAGTCATAATAGGAATATCATGTTCTCTTTCTTCGAATTTACACTCACAAAACTCCAAGCTCAATTGAGTATCGCGTAAAATATTCATAATATTTACCATCTGCGATCTCAAATACTGTAATTCTCTCCGCTGTGCTTCAGTCGGAACTTTATTGTCTTCCAAATGATCCTGCGGTGTCCCAATACAAGTATCCGCGGTCACTTGGAGACCCCGCACAGTCCTGTCATTGTGGGAGGCTTCCGGTTGTTGAGAACATTGGGTTGATTTATACCAATCACTCCCGCGACCTATATCTTTTCGTCCGCTTCTATTTTCGTGATTAACGGTCTACCAAAATTACTTTGTTCCATCGCTTCTTGCCAAGATTTGACACTATCTGTAGTGGTCATATCTACTGGTCATAAACCTCCATTGAAGTTTTTGGGTGTAAGATTATTATCAGGACTTGACTTCCGGTGAACATTGATTGGCCATTATACCTGACTGGGCCAGAAATGGCCGGTGACGTATTCTAAAATGTTTCTATTATATTTGACTCTCAAATATATCAAAACCACATTTTAAAATTTTAATCGAAAAAAATTCTGGGCCAGTTTGATTGGCATCTCCGAAATTTGCAGTAATGGTGTCGGGCTGAATGACCCTATTTCTGGCGGTCTTATCTCGAAAAAAAAATGATGGGGAATGTATTTTCCATATGTTTGAGCGGAAAGGCCAGGCTACCTGGTGTGGTGTGTCATTTGTGGCGGCGAATATTAGAAAATATGGGTTTCTCAAAATGTGCTCGGCCAATTTACTACATATTAAGTAAGGCGAATATTTAGTGGTTTGTGACCTACTATAGCACAGAGGCTTTATATGTCAATATGTCAATTTTCTACCAGAAAATGTGTAAAAACAATTCAAGATGGCTGCCTTGATGACGTCACAGTGACGGCATTTTTTGGTCGATTTTTCGGTCGGATTTTCCGAATGTTTTATTTATGCAATTTACTCCGAAAAAATGCATGATAAATTAGTAAATATTAATGTGATGAGAAATAAAATACTTTTCATACTTAAAATACTTTTCATAGCGGAAAGCAGACATTTTGAACTTACCCATGATCCTCTGCTCAGTGGGTTATGAGAATGGGCTCAAAATGACCTCAATATGATAAACTATAAAGTCTCGGAGTTTCAGCACTCCATTTTCATCGTTCCACAAAAAGTTTGGTAGGGGAGGGGGGGGGGCATAATCCTGCATTTCTGTTCAAGCTCGTGGCATTCATAGCCCCTTGTTTATGCTCGTAACTTATTGTACAAAAATCAAGACAGGGTGTTGGTGCGAACTTAGATCGAAAACCGGGCTTGTACATTGAGATTATCTGCGGCCCAGTCGCACACCAACACATCTTGGTATTCGGCCTGAGGGTACTCGTCAAACACCTGCATGATAGCGGGTATGTTCGGTCCACGGCAACGATAGTAGAGATAACACTTACAATACTGTCCGCACACGCTACTGCTCAGGCCTTGCAACGCTCGACTATTCGAACACCACCATGACCACGTGTCTGTGCCTTCGTCATGTTCGTCCAAGAAGGCCGTCAGGTCGGAGTGGATGGGTGGCAGGCCGTACGGGTCAAAGTATTTGGGCCTGCTGTTCCGTCAAGTACACGATCACGTAATGTTGACCTGGCGATCCATCGTGTTTATGTTGAGGACGTATATGCGGCAGGATACACACGGTCAAGCGGGAATACGTCTCGGGCGAACACCACATGAAAGATAGTGCGTGTCCATGGGTCACATTCTCAAGCACAGTGGTAATCTTGTCTGTATTCATGTTAGGTGGCAAAGTCACACAGGAAGTTACGCGTCTTCTTCACTTGGATGCTGCTGTCAAACTCGGCGTAGCAAATCACACTGATGGTGCTCCGAAGGGCTCGTGCAAAGTGGATTTCCAACCGTCAGCTGTCTTGCTTGGCTAGGTTCATCTGATGGTCCTTCTGTAGAATGGAACGTGTCATAGCATCTCGACTGATCATATTTCCTTCATCCTGGTTGATTTGACTTGTCGCTGTAAGAAGGCTCTGATGGGCTCGAATGAAACTTTCGCGTCCAAACTTCGGTATTAAAGCAATAGGTGGGACCTGTTGTCCGTCCACATGTACATGTATGCTCACAATGTGTCATGCAAAATAGTATCTTGGAATCGTCAAAAAGTCAATAATCCCGTGTCGCACCTCATCCCAGTACATTACAGCTATAGAAGGCCCCACAACGTACCACCTATAGAAGTTCTGTTGTCCCACAACGTATCACCTACAGAAGTTCTGAGATTCCACAACGTAACCTCACTTCACCACGACCTGCATGGCGAACAGCTACGAAGTCGGAGAAACGAGGTACTCAGGACATCTGATATAATGCTACTAGTCAACCCTGGAAGGTCGGCCAAGAGTTATGGAGGGATACTGTACAGCCATCTATGTCATCTGACACTATGAGTCAGAGTTTGGTCTGAACCGCTCTCCATTACCAATGTTGGCTCTTACACCCGTCAGTTGGATTATATCGGCTTTTTCGTGACTTATTATCTACCTATTTAAAATCGGTAGCTCAGATACTTGCGTTGGTATTTGAAACACCATTAAAATATTAACCCCCCAGATAAACTGGAGATATTACAAGTCACCCAAAGCCGTTTGTCGGTCCGAATGAGCCGAAATCACGATAAGCTCCTCGGTCATCCGCGCCTCGACGTTGGAAGTTATTGGACGCTCAGAATCCTGTTTGGCGAAATTTTGCTAATCCTGACATGGACATCACGGCGATTTCTTTAGCTCTACAGCCAGGAAGATCATATTACATCTTATCGATGTGTCCAACCGATAGAGGAATTTTCGGCCTCTGGTTGGCCTGACATGGCTGAAACCGGATTTCCTAGCCGATAGAAGCCGAAATCAACTGTTCTATTGTATTTCACTGATAAAGGTAATTAGACGATTCACGTCCCGCTCCCACGATGCACAGCGTATAGTATAAGAAGCTACTCAATTGACACCCCCTGTTCAAATATTCGCTTGCCTTCTGCTGTATTTTGTTGAGTTTGCTTTCTCTTATTAACAGAAGATAACTGTGTATTTTATAAAAGGAAAATGCCGATAATACACTATTGAAAATGTCGGGAACCCTCATTGGAATGCAATTCAATGGGCATTGCTACTGTTCCACGATCAGGAATGGAACATCCGAACTCATTCCAGGACGCAACTGCACTCTGTTTTTGAAGGAACGGGACCATGGCAAGCCGTTTCAGTATTTAATCGTTTATTCCACATATGTTGAAAAGTTTTGCACGTATGTACCAAGGAATTCCACATATGGCTTGAGGGAGGAGAGATCTCACGTATTAGATCTATATCTAGAAGCTATTTTTCTACCCCTTTGCCCACAGGGAAACGTAACATTTCTCTATCAGATCGGTGTAATTTGGAAGTGAGAATTTATTGGTATTTCTAAAGAAAATGTTTTTGGGGTGAATTCTTTTTGATGTTTATGTCCTGAATTGAAAAAAATGACCCCGCCCCTCGGTACATTGGCATCCCTTAGTTCGAATCGACCCATCAGCCTTTTTTGCAGAAGTCATACATATGAACCAAATTTCACGTGGGTAGTTTCATTTGTAGGGGAGATTGGGGTACTGTGAGACTTGGGGCACACTGGGACAACCCATCTAGCTCTTTTGTTAAGAACAAGAAGCAGATTACATTACTATCATCAGAAAGCTATCACACCCATACAACTTCTATATTGATTACAAATAAAACCTATCATTGGTAAAAAATTAGGGACACCAAAATTGTTTTTGAGCAGTCCAAGTAAATTTTTAGGACTGAGAATGATAGTTCGTTATGAGAAGTTTTCAGCGGTTCTTCATTGCTGTTTTGTTACTACTGAGAGGGGATGGGCAAAGGTACACTTTAATTATATCAATTTAGTAGGCTATCTCAGCTGTATGTATTAGTTTTTTGTCATAAAAATGAATATATCATGCACCTGAGGCAGAGTGGGACACTTTTGCCGGGGCACACTGGGACAATAATAATCAAATGAGGAAATTTCCTTTCATCCTAAAATTCCATCAAAGTGCATTATTTTGTCCCCTAGATGGTAGTATTTGCTAATCCTATCAGATTTGATGAGTTATACTAAAACTTTCAAAGTCAAATTCTTTCGTTGGGATGAGAATCAAACAAAATATTTTTTTCCTCAAATTTGGCTCCTGGGAAATATTTTACGTAAAGCAGGGGCCTAAAATAGCAAATAACTTAACCACCGCTGTTGAATCTTCTAAACTCCTATGAAACATATTAGTATATACTTCTTATAAAATGTATTTTGATTATTGTCCCATCGCACACCAGTGAGTGTCCCAGAGTACCCCATAGTGGGGCAAACTGGGACACATTTTTTTACGTTTTTAAAACAGAATTCTGTAAAAAAGTATAACAGATATTTCAGATTTGTGTGTGTGACTATGTCAATGAGTATGAGTTATAACGAGAGTATACAAGGCTACACTGCAGGACAATAATAACAGAGATTTTCGCAAAAAGGTGAAAAATGTCCCAGTGTACCCCAATCTCCCCTATACAGACATTCTATCGTCTAAAAGTTTGAGCACCCATGTGATGGATAAGAATATCATGGTGATTAGTGTCCCTTTTCACATCTTTCTCTATTTTAACCCTACCTGGCCTGGGGGGCGGGGGGGAGGTCATTATGGTCCCCCCTACTAAACTTTCTGCGCTATCTCCGCAACGACGAAAAATGGGGTGCTGAAACTCCCGGACTTTATAGTTTATCATATTGGGGTCATTTTTAGCCCATTTGCATAAACCCCTGAGCAGAGGATCATGGGTAAATCCAAGATGGCGGCCACGTGGTGTACCAGAAAAGTGATGTTTTTGTCATATTTCTTCAAAATTTCTGCTTTTCCGCGATGAAAAGTGGGCAAAAACTATTTCATTTCACATCACATTAATATTTACTAATTTATCATGCACTTTTTGCGGTGAAATTGCATGAATAAAAAATGGTATTAGGGTGAAGTGTCGAAATATGGGGTCTCTATACATAACCCCATGCTTTATATAAAAATACAATGAAACGCACTTTGGATGAAACGAGAAATAAACGGTTTACCTCCAAGCAAAATACATCAGCATATTCTACAATTATCACTTATATATTCCACTTGTCAAATTAGTAAATTTGTGCAATGTTATACCTTTGCCGGGCCATTCAAAATCCAACGTAACTGTCCATTCATTACGGGCACCTAGATGATGGCTCGTTTCTTTCTCAATTCTGATTGAGCAGTCGTGACACTCCTCCGGCAAGAGAGGTCACACGCGGATCAGCTGATTCCCCCCTCCCCCCCCCGCGCTTCCCCCTTCCGTCCCCTCCTTAAATTGCATCGTTAACCATTCTTGAATCCTGTTATATTTTCGATATAAATTCTTGGAAATCCTCTCACATGAGAGACATCAGAACGGACTGTCGGTATAACTCGGGTGTAGCAAATGGTATGTTTTGTGGAGGATTCTCTCAGTGATTGTATACACATACTGGTACAAAATATGGAGTGTTGGTGGGTAGGACATATATGATACAAAATCAAAAGCAAGTTGGTACACGGCAGACAGGGTCTCATTTCTCCGGCTAACCTGCTTGAGTTAGGGGCGGGGATCCTCTCAGAGGCAGGCGGGGAAGGGAAGGGAAGGGAAGTCTAGTGTCACCATCTTCACAAGTTCAGGTAAAACCTAACTCCTCGCAGAGGGTTTACCTGGGCATTTTTGGTGATTCGAATGAGTTCTTGATTTGATGCCTCTATTATACAATCTCGTGCATTTCATCTTCACCGCGCTTGTTTTGAATTAGTATGTCGGTATCCTAAGCCTGCGGTTTTTGCTTTGACTTCTGATGTCGATTTCAGCCTGACATCGAGGAAGTTTACATGTAGCACGCCATGAAATGTAAACCTGTCACATCTCATAACTCGCAGCGGATAGGCCTAATCAGCTAGCTTAGAGCGTTCGTCGATTAGTTTGATTTAGGAGGGAACCCCTTCATCTATTCATATCCAGAACTGATATAGGTAAACTAACCAAGCCAGAGATCGATACACTGGCTTGGGAGGATGAGTGTCACAAGCAGTATTCCGGGTTGTCCATGCATTATACTCTATTCCATGCCCCAATATTTCAAACACCTGAAATCAGACTAAATCAGAATGTTTGGTTATGTAGACCTAATGCTATCTCTTGTTTTTTTGAGGAGAGTGATTATTCTCGTTCTCCGTCACTCTCCTACTTCTTTCTCCAGGAGAGTTCTTCTGTTCGACCTTCCATCCGTTAAGATTTGTTGATTTGCGATTAAATCAGCTTTCAATCTGAAAATCTACACAGAGACAATCCCACAAAGTATCTTCACATCACGTTTCAGAATCCATCAACTGTTCCCAGTTTTAGCTCCACACCCGCTTATTGCATGTACGCATCCTACCGTACTGCTTAAATTCCCTCTCGTCTGTATAGAGCCAACATGGCTACACTCCTCTACCCTATTGCCTCGACGGAGGTCTTCGTGCTCGTCCAGCGCTTGTTGAAGATTTACACCCAGCAAGATATACCTCGCTATAACCTGGTAACTCATTAATTTAACTTTGCAATCTACCCAATTTATTCTTTGAAAAAATCACAACACACCAACTTCGTCCACTTGAGTGCCCATATCCCCGCGTGGACAAGGAGTCGACATTTTCTTCAGTACATGGCGAAAAGGTCCGTGTAACCTTGCACAATTCAATTTTCGTTTTTTGTTGTTTGGTTTCTCAAAATCAAAAATTGAAATTTGACCGTCAATTTTCAATTTTCGTTTTTCGTTTTTGGTTTCTCAAAATCAAAAATTGAAATTTGACCGTCAATTTTCAATTTTCGTTTTTTGTTTTTGGTTTCTCAAAATCAAAAATTGAAATTTGACCGTCAATTTTCAATTTTCGTTTTTCGTTTTCGGTTTCTCAGAATCAAAAATTGAAATTTGGCGTTCAATTTTCAGTTTTCGTTTTTCGTCTTACTTCGCGCAAAAATGAAAATCAAATACTGAAAATTGCCTCGACTTGTCCGTTTTTCGTTTTTTGATTTTAACTGAGGCGCATCAATGTTAACTGCGCACGCGCAAGGCTTATGATGTCACTTTCGGTCCGCGGAGTAGTATGGAAATCGCAAATCGGATTGTTTAGGCAGGTGTGGAGCACAATATGGAGTGTCACCACACTATAGATCCCTGGAGCCAGGCATTCGAGCTGGATTATAATGGGCCAACTGCGCATGTCCAGAAGTGAGTAGGTATTCGTGCAGTAGGTGTGAAGCATTATATGGAGAACAACAGGGTTGATACACATATAAGTTTCATTAAAGTAGGGTAAAATATTAAATACGAGGGTACACTAATCATTACCCCAAAAGGAACTTCCCACGTCGATGCG
Source organism: Hanleya hanleyi (assembly GCA_036873755.1). Lineage (NCBI taxonomy): Eukaryota > Metazoa > Mollusca > Polyplacophora > Lepidopleurida > Hanleyidae > Hanleya > Hanleya hanleyi. Next base: position 19,286 of record JAVTVY010052610.1, read on the forward strand.
TTGAAGCCTTTGACACCCGCACTTAAGGCCTTGAAGCGTTTTTGACGCTGAACGTTGACGGGTATGTGAACGCTCCAACGATCCAGGTCCCAACAATAGAGAATGAAGATTGAACCTGAAGCGTTGAAGCATTCAGACGTCTGGCATCAAACGTGGCGATTGTGTGCTTGTTTGAAACGGCGGTTTACGGAACGCTGGCCATATACGGATTTCGCGGCCCATCACCGCGATGTTTACTCTTATTGATATTAAATCTTTGTTGGTATCTTTATGAATACCATCTTTCAAATCAATAACAAATAGCGGTTGTGTACATGAATGCTGTTCGCTTTTGTAGCGCTTTAAACATCTATTTTTAGAAAGGAGAAAATCTAAGGCTGCGTCCTGATTGGCTCAGGCCTCAGTGCCAATAACCAATGACAACTGCGGGATGCCACCTGTCCAGACCTGTCTGGAGCATCTTCATAAGTCCAGGTAAATCGTGAATCCTCTCACAGGGTTTACCCGGATATTTATGGTGATTCGAGTGAGTTTTGAAGTCGTTGCCTCAATTTCGAACATTTCATCCCCCGAGGTTATTTTGAATTAGCATGTCGGTATCCCAAGCCGGCGGTTTTTGCTTTGACTCTCGATGACGATTCCAGCCTGACATCAAAGTTATGCCAGCGATGTCACATCTCAAACATTGCAGTTAGTGGTTTGGTGTAATGAGCTTGCTGAGCCTGTTCAATAATTGGTTTGATTTAGAAGATACCCCTCGATCTTTGTTTTATCGAGAACTACCGTGGGCAACTAACCAAGACAATGCATAGATACCCTAACAAATCGATCAATACACTGGCTCCCGAGGATGGCCTGGTGGGCCACATGCCTCTCACGCTCCACACCTCTTATACGACACGATTTGCGTTTTCTATTCTACTCATCATACCGGAAGTAACATCATAACCCGTCCACGTGCGAACTTAACATTGATACGTCAAAGTTAAAATCAAAAAACGAAAAACGGACAAGTCGAGGCAATTTTCAATATTTGATTTTCATTTTTGCTTCAAGCAAAACGGAAATTGAAAATTGACTGTCAAATATCAATTTTCGTTTTTTTGTTTTTGTGATCCCAGAATCAAAAATTGAAAATCGGGCGGTCAAATTTCAATTTTTGATTTTGAGATCACAGAAATAAAAAACGAAAATTGAAAATTGACGGTCAAATTTCAATTTTTGATTTTGAGAAACCAAAAACGAAAATCGAAAATTGAACTGTGCAAGGTTACACGGACCCGAAAAGAGCATACGTATACTTTATTGAACTTGTTTATTCAAATCAAACTGTTTGACATTTTCTGTAATTCCTAGAAACATCAAAAACACTTTAAGCCCACTCACTGTAATGTACGGTACTTGTGTGTACATGTGAGGGAAAGACCCATGCAGTTTAAATAAGAAATACTGCAGGGATAAAGACATTACTAAATGAGGTTGTCGTATTTGTTACACCAGCTAGCCTCGGTGTCACCCGCTCCATCAATGAGCGGCGCAATATATGAGTAGTATGTAGCGAGCAAGTAGACGGCAGTTTCACCCGGATGTAACGATGACGTCACAATTGGTGGTATGTAAGCGTGATTCTGATTGGCTGGTGGGGGGGTGGGAGGCGTGGTCTGATTTTTTGATTGATGTGGTGGGAGGTGGGACCAAGATGGCGGCCAGTTTTTGTGTCGTGTGGTGGTCCAGTGTCAGTCAGTGCATGGTGGGTTCAAAATGGCGGCCAGTTTTTGTGTCGTGTGTGGTGTGGTGTGAGTCAGTGCATGGTGGGTTCAAAATGGCGGCCAGTTTTTGTGTCGTGTGTGGTGTGGTGTGAGTCAGTGCATGGTGGGTTCAAAATGGCGGCCAGTTTTTGTGTCGTCGGTCAGTTTTTGAGTCGTGTGGTGGGACCAAGATGGCGGCCAGTTTATGTGTCCTTTTGGTGTGGGTTCAAAATGGCGGCCCGTTTTTGTGTCGTGTGGTGGTGTCAGTGAGTGCATGGTGGGTTCAAAATGGCGGCCAGTTTTTGTGTCGTGTGGTGGTGTCAGTGAGTGCATGGTGGGTTCAAAATGGCGGCCAGTTTATGTGTCCTTTGTGGTGTGGGTTCAAAATGGCGGCCAGTTTATGTGTCCTTTTTGGTGTGGGTTCAAAATGGCGGCCCGTTTTTGTGTCGTGTGGTGGTGTCAGTGAGTGCATGGTGGGTTCAAAATGGCGGCCAGTTTTTGTGTCTCAGTGCATGGTAGGTTCAAAATGGCGGCCAGTTTTTGTGTCGTCGGTCAGTTTTTGTGTCGTGTGGTGGTGTCAGTCAGTGCATGGTGGGTTCAAAATGGCGGCCAGTTTTTGTGTCTCAGTGCATGGTGGGAGGTGGATAGAAAAACGTATAAAAGGAGTCCATTTTTAGGGAAAGGGGTGTATTCAATCTGACTTACCTGACCTGACCTGTCTCCCTGCCTGCCTGCCTGCCTGCATCCCTGCCTTGCTTGCCTGCCTGCATTCTGCCTGTATGGAATGCATGTACTGACTTGGTTCTGGGTTTTTTCCATCACGGTTGTGCGCAGGTGTATGACGTCACTTCCGGTCTGCGTGAATCGGGTGTGACCTGGGACTATGGGATGCATGTACTGACTTGGTTCTGGGTATTTGTCATCACGGGGAGGTCACGTGATCAGTTCAAGGTCATATCCATTTTTTTCCATCACGGTTGTGCGCAGGTGTATGACGTCACTTCCGGTCTGTGTGAATCGGGCGTGACCTGGGACTATGGGATGCATGTACTCACTTGGTTCTGGGTATTTGTCATCACGGGGAGGTCACGTGATCAGTTCAAGGTCATATCCATTTTTTATCGATATGTCAACCCCACACCCAGTCCATTAGATGCTCCTTCACCTCAGCTTCACTTTGATACCTCACTCGTCCCCATTAGACCATTAGGGGCTCCCCTAGCTCCAAAAAAGGCTATTGTCATAGCCTTCGGCCTTCGCGCATGCGCAGAATCACCCTAATTCAAGCCCACAACCAGTCCTATCAGATGCTCCTTCACGTCACCTTCACTTTGATACCTCACTCGACCCGATTGGACCATTAGGGACGCCTCTAACCCCAAAAAGGCTATTTTCACACCCTTCGGCCGCCGCGCATGCGCAGAAGGCCGATAGTTCAATCCCATACCCACCCCATTAGATGCTCCGTCACTTTACCTTCAATTTGATACCTCACTCGACCCCATTGGTCCATTTTAAAATTATTTTTTTTTTGGCTATCTCCTACCTCCAAAAACGTCTATTTTCATACCTTTCGGCTACCGCGCATGCGCAAAATGCCCATAGTTCAATCCATACCCAACCCATTACATGCCCCTTCACTTCACCTTCAATTTGATACCTCACTCGACCCCATGGGTTCATTATTAAAGAAAAAATGGGGGCTATTCCATCCACCTTGCTTACTCCCCTGTCCCCCCCTCCAATTCACCCCTCCCCTTTCTTAATTTCAATATTTAATTGTTAAAAAAACATATAAAATGAAAAAGATTTTTTTTGGCTCCATGAATCTTTTTTTTCTTTTTTATTCAATGATAAAACAAAATTTTTTGGCTATTCCATTTCCCTCCCCCCCTCCCCATGTCCCCCCACTGCAATGTTTCCCCTTTTTTTCAATAATTTGAAAAAAATAGTAAAAAAAATTTTTTTTTGATTTTTTGGGGGGAAAAGGATGATGGGAGCTGGTGTTATTTGGTGTGCTTAAGAAAAGAAGTTTCCACTTCCGGAAAGATGGGTTGGCCCTGAAAAGGGCCGTTGATAGTGTCACACGACACACTTAGGCGCGGTATATTCTTTTGATGCCCCCCCACATGTTTTCTACATATGGGACACTTCACTTTGAGATGGTTTTCTCCAGCCTCAACGCAATGACACGTATCGCCAACACACGTGAGCGTCACCCAGCACTCCTGACATATGCATAAATGATCTTGACTTTGTTGTCGTTGCAATCGGCCATCTTCTTCTGCAATTACAGCTCGCCGGAGTTGTGCCAGCTCTTCTGTACTGCGTATTAACGTGGCTTCGTCTTCAATCTCCTGCTGAAAACTTGTCGTTATTATCATTCCATTAGCTTCTTCAACGCTAACTATTTCTCTATGTTCTGTAGCAGCATTTCTCGGATCTCTAGGCGGATGGTGTGTAAAAAGGGCTCTTCTTCTGGAGGAACTCATCATTGTCTTTGTGAATAAAATGTCAATTTTACACGTTATTTATAGTTTAAGTCGGCTGTGGTGTGTACAAGATGGCAGTCTGTTTATGTGTCCTTTTTGGTGTGGGACCAAGATGGCGGCCAGTTTTTGTGTCGTGTGGTGGTGTCAGTCAGTGCATGGTGGGTTCAAGATGGCGGCCCGTTTTTGTGTCGTGTGTGGTGTCAGTCAGTGCATGGTGGGTTCAAAATGGCGGCCAGTTTTTGTGTCGTGTGAGGTGAGGTGAGTACAACATGGCGGCCAGTGTCAGTTAGTGCAACAATAGGCTTGCCCACAGTGTTTTTTTGCTGTGTTACTTAAGCATAAAAATTTCCTATTTTTTCCGATAAATCCGTTTCAATTTTCACGGAATTATGATAACACTGTAATCCATAGTCTACACGTATTTGTTTAGCCAAGAAAATCAATTTTATTTCCAGGGTACCTGGTGTTTTCATTCTACCGTACACGAACTTTATGGTGGATAATTTCTTCGCCCTTGCAGCTACACCGGATGTTACTCCAGACGTCTATCAATGTTTTGACAATATATAGACTGCATATTAGAAAATATGTTGAAACCACAAGATAAAGACAAAGAAGGCCCACTGTATAGTGCTGTGTTACCATTGCCCAAGCATTAAAATTTCCTAGTTTTATTTCGAATCATCAGATTTTAGTGCATAATATTGCTGAAATAATGCCAACAGAAAACTCAGAGTCAATTTAAATATTTATTTGTATTGAGCAAATTACAAGAATTTCGAAGAGAAAAGAGCCGAAATAATGTCTGTCTGTCCTGGAAATCAGCTGATCAGCAATAAATCGACATCTCCGTGACCTTCAAGGAGATTTTGACATTAGGTTTTACCCGCTTTTATCACAAATCATTATAAAGAAATTATCACACCCGGTGAACTCCTGAAACCCACATCCTACCTGAGAGTTTGGTAAGATATTCCATTCATTCGTTACCGTTCCCCGTGGAGTAGAATTTCATCCATCAGCTTTCACTGTTGTGGTGCCAAACACAAAAATTGACAAATTATACGGACTGCCACGATAAGCGAATGTATGCAACAAATAGCGTTCCGTACTGCACATGTCCGATAAAATCCCTCCAGTCGTTACAGAATGTTGATTCCACAAAACCTGTTCGGTGGCCTACATTATCGTTCAATCGCTGATCATAAAGGCTGCGTTCATACTCACCAGAACTGTAGGCCTATACACTTCGAAATCTGTGAAAGAATATCAATTTTCACGTTTCCTGTCGGATATCACACAAATTGATGCGTCCGCTGGAACACAGCACACTCCCTCGATTTCAGTCTACGTGTGACATGCAGGCGATGCATGATGCAGATCACATTATTCATCTCAGCGGACACCGAAATGGAACAAAGTTCCGTTATACACTGCAACAGAGAATGTTCTCCCGCTCAGAAAACACAAAATGGCTACTGAAGACCAAAATTTCCCCGGATAATAAAGTCGTTCAAACCACAGCGCCATCTATACGCTTTGGTGCAAGGGAGACAACTCGGACTAGACCAATTCGAAGATCATGTCCGCTATATTTAGCCTGAATGGGTATAGGGGTGATCGTTTTTTTTTATGGCTTTTACTATGAGCTATGAGGTTGATCATGTAGAATACGATGGAAAAATTTTTGAAAGTACCGCGTAGGCTTGTATATAGATCCATATAGACCCATATACACTCATATACTGGGATATTAGTATGTATCAATCCATACGGGTGGACATGTTGGAGCACTAGTGGCCCGATGGGGTAGAGTGAGGTCTTATTTTAAAGCTCTCGAGGAAATAAATAAATAAATAAATAAATAATAAAAAAATCAAAAAAAATCGGCGAGTAGTAGACGAAGGGAAAATTGGAAAGTATTGACCATGCCCCAGAATACTTCATATGCATATCACGGCCTTAAGGCCTATGTAAGATGTAATCTACATCACAGTTTAGTAGTATAAAAGCGCAATTCACCTTGTCCCTTCCAAAGAAATAAAATCGGCTCTATTTTACAGGAGTATATACGCAGGTGACGTGGGTTGTCACGTCACTTCCGGGTTTTCACTAAACACTACCTCCAAACATACAAGAGTTGCAATGTTCAACCGCCGGGGTGTTTTCCCGCCCCAGCGCCCCGCAGCGCGCGTGCGCGTCATCCCGCGTCATCCCCGGCAGTGCGCGCGCGCGCGCGGACGCGGGTCAAAAGGTCAAAGGGTCACCTCCAGGTCAGACGGTCCAATGTCCA
>JAVTVY010052611.1:0-27387 GCA_036873755.1 Hanleya hanleyi
AGTCTGCGCATGCGCAGTCTGGTCGTGGTATAGAAATATACACATGGGCGTGTGTTAGGTGTACTCAACCCCATATGGGTCCATGGTTGAGGTTTGATGGTGTGGGTTCTGCGCAAGTGGGTGTGACGTCACTTCCGGTTTCACTAAAACTACCTCCGAACACAGAAGAGTTCCAATTTTTCCTTCGACATTATGCGTGTACTTTCAACATCCGGGTTTCCCACCGCCTGTATGGAATGCATGTATCCCGTAGAGCTACGTATAGGCGCGCATGAGTGACAGGGTCTATAAAACACACTGCTGTGGATCCCACACCTCCATTCCTACGGTTGCAGAGCCATGACGGACACCTATCCCTATGCGGCTCGCGTTTTACAGCATGCAACCGTGGTTAATTCACTCACGGGTTACCGAGCAGTGGTTCGATCCATGTTAGCAGATGGCGACGACAACGAGGGGCGACGCCAGATCCTAAAAGAGTTCACAGAAGCGGTCCTCAACAGAGTGAGCTCGATGGGGGGGGTGTGCTATCACCCACCAGTACTGGACAAGACAGCCATCCTTGATGCCCGGGCTATGGACCACGAGCGCTCACGCCGGAACCACCGACGGCTGGTTGGCCTCGTCATGGTTTTTGCCCTATTGACCCTAACGCTGTGGTAGTGACAGTGGGACTTCACCATAAATACGAGAGACAGTCAGCGTGTGCGTCATTCGGCATTTCGTCAACCATGTCACCAGTCCTACGAGCCGTTCTTCCCCTCACCCCTGAGGTGGGATTACACGTCTATGAGGATAAAGTCACCATCGAGGGAGATCGTCAAGTTTGCTGGTCGGACCCTGAGACCGTATCGACTACCGTTACCCTACACCGTGATGGCTGGACCAAATTTAAACGGGTGTTGAGCGGTGAGCTCGACGGAGACCTAATCCGCATCGAGAACGCCAACTACGTACACCGCGGACCCTTCTTTGCCCGTGTCTCCACAATCCCACGCAAAGCTTCACCCTAGACCCCGATCTTTGGACGGCCTTGGAGAAAGTGGTGCCTATTGTGGACCAGCTGTTTACACCGGACGAGCGGTCAGCTGTTCAGTTGGGATGGTCTCGTGCTATCGAGGACGCGCTGGCTGAACCCAATGAACAAATTTCTAGCAATGAACCAGACGACGATGCCATTGATTATCCGGCGAGACTCAGTCAACCTAGGATATATACAACGGTGGTAGAACCCGAACATCAGACTTCGTTATAAATAAACCATACTCACCTGGTCCATTATCATTTTGTCACCATGAAGCGCTGGGAGAAGGTGTTGGATAACTTATACTACAGTCCAGACAGTCCTGCGGCCTATAGTGCATTGTCGGCTCTCTATCGAGCGGCCAAGCCCCACGGGATACAACGGGCACAAGTTAAAACAACTTACTTAGATTGGTTAAAAAAACAAGACACCTATACCTTAAAAACAAGACACCTATAGCTATACCTTACATCGAGCTGCCCGCCGCCATTTTCTACGGAACCGGGTCATCGTGGGAGGACTAGATGCCCAATGGCAAGCGGATTTGGTCGATATGAGCGCCTTTGCCAAACACAACGATGGGAATCGGTATATCTTGACGTGCATCGATATCCTGTCAAAGTATGCGTGGGTGGTACCCATCCGGACGAAGACGGGGGCGAATCTCATAGCGGCGTTCAAGGACATCTTCAAGAGCGGGCGCAAACCCTTGTATTTGCAAACCGACGAAGGCACGGAATTCCTCAACAGACCGTTCCAAGCCTTTCTCAAGAAACAGAAGGTCTTCTTCTTTCACACCTACAACGATACCAAGGCTTCTGTTGTGGAAAGGTTCAACAGGACTTTCAAAGGCCGCATGTATAAATATTTCACCTATAAGAATACAAGGCGGTACATCGATGTTCTCCCGAAACTTGTCAGTGGTTACAATCGAGCCGATCACCGAAGTATACAGAGAGCCCCCATTACCGTGACCCAACGCAATGATGACCAAGTCCGGCGTGTCTTGTACCCCATACAATCGCAGCGAATGTCGAAGAAGGAGTTCAAGGTCGGGGACCCTGTACGGATCAGTAAAGTCAAGGGCAAGTTCGAGAAAAGTTACTTGCCCAACTGGAGCGATGAGCACTTCCTGATTCAACGGCGCCTACCCCGACAGCGGCGAGTCTATGAACTGGAAGATCTTCAAGGGGAACCGTTGCTAGGGACGTTTTACGAGCTGGAATTACAACCTGTCGTAAAAACAAAGCAAGACTACTATACGGTGGAACGCATCGTAAAAACCGAACGTCGACGTGGCATCCAATTTTATTTCGTCAAATGGCAAGGCTGGCCCAGTTCCTTCAATTCATGGGTCGCGGCCAATCAGGTGAAACGACTATAAAACCAGACACCGCCGCCATCATCCTTCATTCCACGTTCGACCATGAACACAGTGCAACCGTCTCTGAACACAGCGTCGCCCAAAAGGCGCAAAGCACAAGTGGGCTTTGTAGTAATAGTGCTAACCCTGCTGAGTGTGTTGTACGGAAGTGTGTTTTACGACGTAGCCTAATTCAGCACTCTACTCATCCCACCAAAGACACAACCACCAGCCGCCAGTCAAAACAGTCTACAGATAGCACCATTCAATCCCGTGATCGAAACGAGCCGAGTCATCACCACCACATCACGTGTACAGGCTACATCGTGTATAGAGTCAACACCTATACCAAGTGCACCCACTACGTCTGAAAATCCACCGGATTTCATCACTCACGGTGAACGCCCATCGACAACGGTACCGGAGCTCGACGCACCGACGACCGCAGTTCACTCGTACTAAATTTGCAAGAGTGGGTAACCACGACAGCAGATACACCTCCAACCATGGACCCTCGGTGGCAACACCCCTTCACCTGCGTCATCGCAGGACCGACGGGTTCCGGCCAAACGCACTTCCTCAGAAAGTTCCTCGAACACGCCGACAGCATGATTACTCCACCCATTGCCCGAGTCATGTGGTGTTACGGAGAATGGCAGGCGGCGTATGCAGCAATGCCCCACATCACGTTCGTGGAAGGGCTACCCAACCTGGCCGATTTGGAACCGGACACCTTGGTGGTTCTGAATGAACTCATGGCGGAGACGGATGCGCGGGTCACCCAACACTTTACCAAAGGCAGCCATCATCGACGTCTCAGCATCATCTACATTGTGCAGAATCTGTTCAGTAAAAACAAAGAACATCGGAACATCAGCTTAAATGCTCACTACCTGGTGGTCTTCAAAACCCCGAGAGATACCACTCAAGTACTGCACCTGACGAGACAGATGTACCCTGGACGCACTGCGTTTGCGTTGGAAGCCTTTAAAGATGCGACAACCCCTCAGCACGGGTATATGCTCTACGACCTGAAGCAAGCCACCACCGACCACATTCGACTACGGACCGGTATCTTTCCCACGTGTACATGCAAAAATAATGTAAACACACCCACAGTGGTGCCTCCAGCTGGGGTGTGTGTTTGATGTTGGGCTTAATAAAAGAATTAATACCACATCATGGTTGACTTTTGTCTCTGTTCAATATTCACTTCATTTCCGTCAAGTCCGAGCGGTTCAATTTGCATAATGAAGGTGCCTTACGAGTGCGATGCACGTAGCTATATGGACTATTATACCCAACAGGCCGGGGGTAGCTTTCCGGTCTTTGCAGGTACACGCATGCAACGAGGACATGGGCTGGGGAACATACTCGGGAGCATCGTCAAAACGTTCCTTCCCTTGGTGACGCGTGGGGTCAAAGCGATCGGCAAGCAAGCGGTACGCAGTGGACTGCAAGTCGCGGGTGATGTCTTGGGCGGTGCGGCACCCAAAGAAGCACTGAAACGCCGAGCCAAAGAAGCTAGAGGAGTCTTGGTCGCCAAAGCACAACGCACCGTAGGTTATAAAAGACCTGCACCACCGAGACCACGCACCAGTCGACGACCGACCCAGCGACGACGCACATCGAAGACCCAGGATATCTTTTCTTAAACATGGCTTTCATCCTCGCCGAGTCGTGTCCTTCTACCAACAGTGAATTTGATTTATGGACCGTCCCACCTACTCAGACCAGTGCCGAAGAGGGTCAATGGGTGGAACATCTCCCCCTTTCCAGTATTACAGCCACAGGCCCCATTGAATTCACCATCACCAACGCAGATACGACCTACCTGGATTTAGCCCATACGTACCTATATGTGAAAGCTAAAATCACCAATAAAGATGGGTCTGTCCTCAAAGCAGATGCACCCGTGGGTCCAGTGAATCTCTGGCTTCATTCGCTATTCCAGCAAGTGGATATAGCCCTCAGTGATAAACTGGTGAGCGCCTCAACGAACACGTACCCGTACCGAGCCTACATCGAAACACTATTATCCTATGGGCGTGATGCTAAAAAGTCGTATTTGACAGCCCCGTTGTTCTACCGAGATACCCCAGGCAATATGGAAGCCCGATAATGACGGCTATACGGAGAGAGTGGATGCCACAGCAGAGAGTCACTCGGTCGATATGATGGGACGTCTGCATGCGGACTTATTCATGCAGGACCGATACCTCTTGAATGGAGTACCTGTCAAAATACGACTAGTGCGCGCAACGCCTGCGTTTGCCTTGATGGCCCAGAATGAGGACCTCGAGTTTAACATTGTCATCCAAGAGGCCAGTCTGTTTGTACGCAAAGTGAAACCGAGCCCAGGTGTACAGTTGGGGCACATCAGAGCCTTGGAGAAAAAACCAGCCCAGTACCCGATTCGACGAGTACAGACCAAGGTCTTTTGCGTCCCTAAAGGGAATATGATTGTCAATCAAGAAAATCTGTTCCTGGGGGATTTGCCCAAGCGTTTAACCCTAGCCTGTGTGGAGAACGTCAGTTATAATGGGACACTCTCGAGGAATCCGTTCAACCTAAAAGCGTTCAACATCAATTTCGTGGCCCTGCATGTGGATGGCCAACAGGTACCTGTAGCAATAATGGTTGTCCCGCAGTAATGGTTGTCCGAAGGACAACCTGTACCTGGTAGTGGTTGTCCTGACTGAAACTGGCACCCAGTTTCAGGTACCAGTTGTCCACTCGATACATATTACTCTTGTACATGTTGTAATGCATTATATATTATATTTGCACCCGGACAACTATTCATGGGGGACAACCTCTCTTATTACAACAGTGGCAATATTAGTTGTCCTCCATGACGTGCTGTCCATCGTATTATCAGACAAACTAGGTCACGGTATAAAGATGACAAATTTTCAGTGGCTCGGCAGCTGTCCCAAGTAGTGCAGGGGAAAGAGGCGCGGTAATATGGATGAGCGGGTTCCTGTAAGTTGTGGGTTCGAATCCCATCCGCGTCACATCATTTTTTTTTTATTATGGTACATTATCATATTTTCCATGCTAATTTTTTCACGGATCATTTGTGGATTAATGACGCCAGGTGGACATTATATTTTGAGGCAAAATTTTTGTCACATATATTTTAATGTTCCTATTACTTAGTTCTATTTTCCAAATATATTTGACGTATTATTCGTCAGTTTCTTTCTATCACAGTCAACAGTGCTTTTGTTGAACTGATGTACACTTTATATACAACAACATATTTCGCTATCAAAGTAATCCACGTAGGCCTGCATAATAAGATGGAGGCAAACTAACACAATTCTAATTTTGAAAAAGACACTGTAGGTACAGAAGTTGCGGCATTTTGTATTGCAATGTGCTTGTTTCAGGTCAATCCGAGGGTGTTGAATCCGAATCTGCTTGTTCTCAGATTAATTTTACATACTGAAACATCAGAACTGCTAATTAACCGTAATGACCAAGTCACTTGAGCATTTGGTGTCAATCTCTGCCGGGTAGGAAGGCCGTCTTCCCCCAGCCGCCCCCCACCCCCCCCCGCCCCCTTATATCATATCTTCCTAGCCTGTGCGAAACGACAATTTCTGCAAGAAATATTTAGCTTTTTAGAACGAAATCATTAACGATGACTTGTTTAGTATACTGCCCCCCCCCCCAATTCCCTCCCCCCATTCCTTCCGCTCTTCGCTACCCCAATTATCCTGAATACCGATATGTTTAACCATTTCCGTTAGGGGGTGAAACTTGACAGGATAATGTAATACAATTAACAATGGTCACTCTAATGACCTCACGGTGAAGTCATCTTCCCTGAAAGTAGTTTTAAATCTATTTTAGCCAATTTTCATTATAAATATTTTTCGTACTCCTTGAGCTAGGGGGTGAATACTGTGTGATGACGTCACAGTGACGTCATTATTAAAAAAGGCATTTTTGTGTTTCATTTCTTCGCAAACACTGCATGATAAATTAGTAAATCAAATAGTTTCAGTCCACTTTTCCATGCAGTAAAGCAAACGTTTTTAAGAAAACCCACATACCCACATGGCTTCCATTTTGAATTTAACCATTATTCTCTGCACATAGACTCAAAAAGACCCCAATATGATAAGCTACAAAGCTACGGAGTGTCAGCTCTCAAGTATTTATCGTTCCGGATAGAGGATAGAAAGTTTGGTACGAAGGCCCCGATGTCCCCCCCCCCCCCCCAAAAAAAACGGCCTTGCAGGGTTAACCCCACCGCATGGCATCACGACACAATAATTTTTGCGGGAAAATTGCATGAACTCAAATTGGAAAAATCTGATTGGAAAATTCGGCCCAAAAATTCAGATGCGAATTTGTGAATTTGAATGTGAATTTGATTACGTCATTGTGACGTAATCAAAGAGACTGTTTCATGTATAGTGTACGTGCTTTCATCTCCTAAGCATACGGGGCATTAACACTATTTATACGGGTGAGTACGAAGAGAAGAAGAGAGCTATATCCCCATAAAATTGTGCTTTCGGTCATTTCCGTTCATTTTTTTCGTATTCCTAAAAAAGTCATAAAAGTAATTTATTTTGCCAAAACTAATTATTCTCTATCATATGAATTAGTTTTTGATATAAAATATCGGAAAATTAAAAAAATCAGTCCAACAAAAGAAGAAGCGAAAAATGACTTCCGAAAAGATGACGTCACTGTGACGTCATGATGGCGACCATCTTGAATTGTTTAGAGTTTGACTCAAATATAATATTTTCAAATAAACTATAGAATAGTTTCAGCCCTCTACCCAAGATATAACGAAGATAGATGGGGCGTTGAAATTCCCCCACCCTCCATCCTCAGGCGGGGACAACCTCCAAATCACCCAGATCTGTTAGGGTTAAAACAATCCATTTATCGGCTACGCATACTATCATTGCCCTTATTGAACCGCTTTAGATGCTGAGGCCTAATACTGGACAACTATTCCCAGGTGACGGACAACCCTTAATACGACTTAGTTATAATCGCGATAAAACCTGGACAACCACTTCTATCGTCGGACAACGTATCTCCGGGTGTAGTTGTCCATGGACAACCTATGATAGTATCAGTTGTCCCGAGACAACTCACAACAGTACATGTTGTCCATGGACAACATGTCCCAGTAATGGCTGTCCGACGGACAACCACCAACCAGGACAACTTTCACCTTCACACCGGCACGCCCCTTACAACCTAACTTTGGAATGGCCAATTACATCCGGAGCTATCTGAACCTCTTCACAGCAACTGGCCAAATCAACCAAGACGAGGGAAATATGATCAGTCGAGACGATTTCGGCAAAGGATATACATTGTTCTGTTTCGATCTGACCCCCACCTTAGACAACGATCATCAACTGAGTGTCGTCAAGAACGGCAACTTACGCTTGGAACTGCACTTCGGGACACCTTTACCGAAAACCATCAATGTGATTTGCTACGCTGAGTTTGACAACATTATTCAAATCGATAAAAGCCGTAACGTCCTGTGTGACTTTGCCACCTCTCATGGATACAGACCAGATACGCACCGTGCTGGAGAATGACCCAGGGATACGCATGGTCTTTCAAGGAGTGTTCGCCCGAGACGTGTTCCCATTAGACCGTGTGTATCCTGCAGCTTACGTCCTGAATACAGACCCGATGGATCGACCCGGTCAACACTGGGTGGCCGTGTACTTGACAGAAGAGCAGGGCGAATACTTTGATCCGTACGGCCTACCACCCCTCCATTCCGATTTAACAAACTTCATGGATCAAGGCACAGAGACGTGGTGTTGGAATACCAAAACGTTGCAAAGCCTGACCAGTAGTGTGTGCGGACAATATTGCTTGTTTTACCTGTACCATCGATGTCGGGGACATTCCATGCAGACGATCGTCTACATGTTTGACGAGTACACCAAGGCCGAGGACCGAGATGTACTCGTATATGACTGGGCTGCCGTTCATTTCAATTTCGTTCTGGGCTTAAATTTTTTCACGTAAAGCCCCCTGTTCCGGGCTTCAGTTTTTTCACGTGGTTGTTCTCACGTTGTTGTTGTTCACTGAATAAAAAAAATGAGATCTCAAAACTCTGTCTTGCGTGTTTTCTGTGTGAGCATGAATGCCTCATGTGGGACATGTGGGGATTCAGTCCATGAATGGGTTGAGAAAATAGCCAATCAGTGGCCTAGGATGGGATCAAATATAACCCATCCGTGCCTAGAAAACAATGCAAGAGCACTGCAGTAAAATAGAGAGCCAATGAAATCAGCCCACAGACCAAGTACATGCTTTGGTCTGGGTTAAGAGTGGGCATTCCAACATTTGACGAGAAGTTACAAGTTACAAGAGCAACAGGTGGAGTGAAGTGAGGTTCGAGGTGTAGGTAAAGACCAAGAAGACGGCGAGTGGAGACTCGCCCAACACCTATAGATTAAGTTTAATATATTTATTAAGTTTTTTTCGTGCCAATACGGTTCTGTGAAAACACTGGCCATTTCACATAGGGAAATAGATGGTAATATTGTCTGAGACCCTCCTCTATACATGGATGCTTCGGAAGAATGGATAAACGCTAGGCTAAGGAAAAATTGGAACTCTTCTGTGTTCGGAGGTGGTTTTAGTGAGACCGGAAGTGACGTCACACCCACTTGCGCAGAACCCACACCATCAAACCTCAACCATGGACCCATATGGGGTTGAGTACACCAAACACACGCCCATGTGTATATTTCTATACTACGACCAGACTGCGCATGCGCAGACTCTTGAACACGGACGACACACTAGAACACGGACGACACAGGCGGCTGCCCCTTCACGAGAGCTTCAAAATAAGACCTCATACGACTCCATCGGACCCATAGTAGACAACCTAGACCCGAAAACGTCTATTTCCATTCCCTTTTCCCACAATTCCCTGTCTGCGCATGCGCATAATGTCAAACACGGACCAGATGCTAGTCCAGGCGGATGCTCCCTCACACAGGCTTCACATGGATACCTCAATCGACCCAATCGGCCCACTAGGGGCTACCCTAGATCCCTTAGTCTACTGCGCATGCGCAGAATGACGTCAGTTCCACGTGTCACCCACCCCGTCGGATGCGCCTTCACGAATGCTTCACAGGAATACCTCATACGACTCCATAGGGCCCATAGTGGCCCATGTCGACCCCAAAACGTCTATTTCCATACCCTTTTCCCACAATTCCCTGTCTGCGCATGCGCAGACTGTTGACAACGGCCGAGACACTAGCCCAGACGGATGCCCCCTCATGTGTGCTTCACATTGATACCTCATACGACTCCATAGGACCAATAGTGGCCCACCTCGACCCCAAAACGTATATTTCCATACCCTTGGTCTACCGCGCAGGCGCAGAATGACGATATTCCAACCCCAGACCCACCCCATCGGATGCCCCTTCACGAATGCTTCACATGAATACCTCACTTGATCCAATCGGCCCACCAGGGGCTTACCTAGATCCCCAAACGTCTATTTGCATACCCTTTTCCCACAATTCCCTGTCTGCGCATGCGCAGAATGTTGACAGCGGCCGAGACACTAGTCCAGTGAGATGCCCCCTCACATAGGCTTCACAGTGATACCTCACTCGACTGCAAAACGTCTATTTCCATACCCATTTCCCACAATTCCCTGTCTGCGCATGCGCAGAATGCCGATATTCCAACCCCACACCCACCCGTCGGATGCTCCCTCATGTGTGCTTCACATTGATACCTCACTCGACTCCATAGGACCACTAGTGGCCCACAAAGACCCGAAAACGTCTATTTCCATACCCTTGGTCCACCGCGCATGCGCAGAATGCCGCTATTTCAACCCCTCACCCAGCCCATCAGATGCCCCTTTACGAATGCTTCACATTGATACCTCATATGACCCAATTGGACCATTAGTGGCTCCCCTTGACCCCAAAACGTATATTTCCATACACTTGGTCCACCGCGCATGCGCAGAATGAGGCTATTTCAACCCCGCATCCAGCCCATCAGATGCCCCTTCACGAATGCTTCACATTGATACCTCATACGACCCAATCGGACCATGCAGCGTATTTGTTTTCTGGGGACTACTTTTTCTCCGCGGAAGCTTTTTTCCGCGACCGCATCACCGCCAGACATGACCGCATCACCGCGGAGGAATACACAGGTCAAATGTTGGCAGACCTATAGTGGTCAAAACTTGGCACACAGCCAATGCTGATGCAATCCAGAACATGTCAGTACATGCCTTGATTACGTGATCGCCATACCTCGCAGCGCCCCCTATCGGAATCAAGAGTTACCTCCCTGGAAAAGGAGACCTTTCTTGCTTGAACACTACTACTATCCTACATATGACATATCCAAGTAGTGGAGCAGATAAGAATTAATTTTAATTAGATTGGAACAAAACATGACCATGTGGCACTTGTGAAGCGTTCAGGAGGACAGAAGACCAGGAAGGATTTTACACGTTCACGATACACGTTATAGTAGAAACTCCAAATGCGTCTCAGTATCTCAAACGGGTTGTCAA
This sequence comes from Hanleya hanleyi, assembly GCA_036873755.1. Lineage (NCBI taxonomy): Eukaryota > Metazoa > Mollusca > Polyplacophora > Lepidopleurida > Hanleyidae > Hanleya > Hanleya hanleyi. The sequence continues at coordinate 10,963 of JAVTVY010052611.1, forward strand.
AGAACGTTTGTGTAATCGAACGCTTGAAAACGCGTTCTTTCCTCCAATCCACCGCTCTAGCCACCAGCAGTATATATCGCGTACATTGGCGTTCAACGACATCTCTGGCTGACCCTGCAGCGGGGGTGAAAGGGAATACCCCGACTCATTATTCGTGGATTGCATTGCAGTCGTACATCAGCATCGAAGTACTGATTCACCGGGATGCAATAACTCAATAGTTTTAAACACCTTCATCTTCGGTATCAAACTGCTGTAAGCCAGTTTCTTCTGTAATTTTGATACTCTAATCTTTCTTACTTCTCCTCCCGCAATAGGTGCTTATGTCAACCCTGGTATTGCTCTGTCCATGTGCCTGACGGGATATCTCAAATGGAAAAAGTATCCAATGTATGTTTGTTGCCATTTTGTGGGAGCATTTCTAGCAGCCGCTACAGTTTACGGCGTATATTTCGGTGAGTAAATCGTTTTCTTTTTGCTGTCTAATGACCCTCGATAAAAGTGATTCTGGCAGGCAATTATTTTTCAGTTTCCTTATTTTTTGTAGGAAATCCCTAGTTAGTACAGCGATATGGGTTGAACGTGTTATGTATACAGGAGTGTTGTCAATTCATCCTGGAGAATATTAAAAAGACTAATCAAGCAAGAACATATCAATAGTCTCGCGGGACATTCAAGGTTAGCAAGTCGTACTTAAGCCAGAGCTTTCGCAAGGCAAACACTGACTGAAAACACACAATGCTATTTTCGTACAAAAAAAAATTCTGATCTTTCCTTTTAATTTTCTTTGTAATTAGCGAGGGCATATGTGATTTATATGGTATACTGTGAAAAATATATTCTCTTTTGTACCTTTTGTTACATATGTTAGATGTTCTACTAATTATATTTCTTTGATATCGTATTAATTGTACGGCAAAAGCAACTGGTGTCGACGACATTCCGTCCAGGCTTTTGAAACTTTCAGCAACTGCCATAGCGCCATCACTGTGTTATATATGTAACCTATCTCTAAATACGGGTTCCATCCCATCAGACTGGAAAACTGCAAAAATCACTCCATTGTATAAAGACGGCGAGAGAGATGGTGTCAACAACTATCGCCCTATCTCAGTCCTTCCTGTTATTTCTAAACTGATTGAGAAAGTCGTGTGTGATCAATTGTATAGTTACGTAGATAGCAACAAACTTATCAGTGACAACCAATCTGGTTTTAGAAAGACGTTCTCCACTGATACAGCTTTGTCATACGTAAATGATTTGATATGCAAGTCTATTGATAAAGGTGAACTGGTTGGTGTTTTATACTTAGACCTAAAAAGGCATTCGATACGGTCGACCACCACGTTTTAATTGACAAATTATTGACCTATGGTGTATCTGACGTAGAAATCATATGGTTTAAGACATACTTAAGTGGTAGAGAACAGGTAGTCCATATTGCTAATACTGCCTCAGAAAAAGCTCAGATTTTGTACGGGGTGCCCCAAGGATCAATATTGGGCCCCTTATTATTTTCTGTGTACATAAACGATGTAACAAATGTAGTAGAGAAATCTACCATTGTTTTATATGCTGACGACACGGCTGTTATTGTGCCCGGGAACGATGTTTCTATCATACAGCATACTCTAGCATCAGAAATGTATAAGCTGTCAAACTGGCTCGAGTGTAACAAATTAACGTTGAACGTGGCCAAAACCAAAACTATGTTATTCGGTACAAAACAGAAAACAAATGGAAAATTGATTGATCTAAGAGTGTCTGGTAAAGAAATAGAATGTGTGAGTGAATTTAAATATTTTGGTTTGTGGTTTGACCAGCAATTGAAGTTTAATGTCCATATTGAGAACGTCTCAAAAAAGATTTCATCAAAAATTGCTGCTCTGTGTAGGGTGAAACAATATCTGTCTTTAAATCACCGCAAAATGTTATTTAACGCCATGATTCTTCCTCCCTTCGACTATGCTAGTTCTATTTGGAGTTCTGTTTGTAAGAAATATACCAATGTTATGGTGAAGCTTCACAAAAGGGCTGGAAAGGTTATTCTCGGTGCGCCCATGGACACTCCCACGTCCGAAGTTTTAACACGGTTGAAATGGCGCCCTATAGAAGATCGCTGGAAATACAATATATCTGTTATGTCATATATACAAAGCGATACATGGACTTGCTCCTGAATACTTATGTAGACTTGTAATGTCCTGTAAGGACATACATTCTCACAACACGAGACAGGCGGCAAGAAACAATATTTATGTTATCAAGCCAAAAACAGATTACGGCAGAAAATGTTTCTCTTTTAAAGCGGCTCAGTGTTTTAACGATCTTCCAAGTGAATGTAAGACCGCGCCTGATCTTAATCATTTTAAAATTTTAGCGAAACGCCATATTTTTGTTAATTCTTAGATGTTCGGTAATTCTTTTATTATTTATCACCATTTTAAATGGTCAAATCTATGTTCTTTTTAATGTATCTTAATTCTGCTGATAATGTTCTTCAAAGCAATATTAACGTCTCAAGTATTCATTTTATATACCTCGTCTTAGCATTGTAAATATCTCACATATACTCTTATTGTCTCAATTGTTCATCTTATACACCTCTTCTTAGCATTGTAAATATTTCGCATATACTTTTTAAAACCGTTTATTGTCCTCCGCCACGAAGTGGTAGGAGGGCTTGGAAATGCTAGCCGTCCGTCCTTCCGTCCGTCCTTCCGTCCGTCCCACCGTCCGTCGTACCGTCCGTCCGTCCGTCCCACATCTTGTGAACGCGATATCTTGAGAACAATTCGACCAATCGACTTCAAACTTGAGAAGGTGCTTCACATCAGTTAGACGGCCACTGGTATTGATTTTCACTGAGGTACGTAATCCAAGATGGCCGCCATCGACCATATTGGATTCTGTCCGTCCCACATCTTGTGAACGCGATATCTCGAGAACAATTCGACCAATCTACTTCAAACTTGAGAAGGTGCTTCACATCAGTTAGACGGCCATTGGTATTGATTTTCACTGAAATACGTAATCCAAGATGGCCGCCATCGACCATATTGGATTCTGTTCGTCCCACATCTTGTGAACGCGATATCTCAAGAACAATTCCACCAATCAACTTCAAGCTTGGGAAGGTTCTTCACATCAGTCAGACGGCCATTGGTATTGATTTTCACTGAGGTACGTAATCCAAGATGGCTGCCATTGACCATATTAGATTCCATCCGTCCCAGATCTTGTGAACGCGATATCTCGAGAACAATTCAACCAATCGACTTCAAACTTGGGAAGGTTCTTCACATCAGTTAGACGGCCATTGGCATTGATTTTCACTGAGGTACGTAATCCAAGATGGCTGCCATTGATCATATTGGATTCTGTCCATCCCACATCTTGTGAACGCGATATCTCGACAACAGTTTGACCAATCCACTTCAAACTTGAGAATGTGCTTCGCATCGGTTAAACGGCCATTGGTTTTGATTTTCACTGAGATACGTAATTCAAGATGGCTGCCATGGACCATATTGGATTCACTCCGTTCCACATCTTGTTAGTACGATATCTCAAAAACAAATCAACCAATCGACTTCAAACTTGTGAAGGTTTTTCACATCAGTTAGACGGCCATTGGTATTGGTTTTCACTGAGGTACATAATCCAAGATGGCTGCCATTGACCATATTGGATTCTGTCCATCCTACATCTTGTGAACGCGATATCTCGAGAACAGTTCGACCAATCGACTTCAAACTTGAGAATGTGCTTCACATCAATTAGACGGCCATTGGTATTGATTTTCACTGAGGTACATAATCCAAGATGGCTGCCATTGATGATATTGGATTCCATCCATCTCGGATCTTGTGAACGTGATACCTCGACAACAATTTGGCCAATCAACTTCAAACTCGAGACAGTGCTTCACATCAGTTAGACAACGATTGGTATTGATTTTCATTGAGGTAGTATGTAATCCAAGATGGCTGCCATTGACCATCTTGGATTTCACTCACCCATATTGTACCCATCTGTGTTGTGAACACGATATCTTGATCTATTCCACTCATCGATTTATAAACCTCACCATCCACAAATCCATATACAACTACAGACTTACATTCCAGTGTTACACTACCCATTACTGCTTCCCAAACCTCCTCAAATTGTCTCAACAATTCCAGATGAACGTCTCTTTCCACATACACATATCAACTTTCCAAGTTATATTTAAGGAGATAATGGAAGCGTATATGCTGTATGCTCTCAAACAGGCTACTTGGCGGAGGACCTGCTAGCTACTCAGCTTGTCTTTTTACTGTTGATTGTTTGTTATATTACCAGCAAGGCCGGGGAGAACAGAGCTTCGGCACTGACGGTCTTTGCTGGGTGTAAACATGACAAATAAATAAATAAATAAATAATTATCTCATTATAAGAATAAAAACTAGATATCTGATGGATGTTCCAGAATTTCGGCCACCCTCCCATCTTGACAACGTCAACGTTATTTTTGTTTACTCCAAAGACGAAACCTTGACTTTGAAAAACAATATAACAGTGTAATGGGTAAAAATTGTTATCATGTCATCTGTAAATTAAAATAAAGATATCTGGGCAATTACAGATGCACGCACACATGGACGGAAACGCGTTCCTCTGTTTTCGCAAGAATGGTGGTAGGGGTTGCGCATCAAAAGCCAATGACGAAACATAATACAAAGACTCTTCATTTTCTCTTGCAAGGAAGAGAATTGTTAAAAATTCAGTGTGCGCTTGTTTGATATGGATGCTAACTGACGAACGTAACAGGTCTTTCGAGTATCGAAGGATGGTCACATCTGACGACTAGGATTCGAACAGAAGATACATATTTACCTTTACATAATATGCCATAGATAGTGAAGACGGTAGAGACTTGTGACAAAATTACATGTAGGAGAAACCCTACAATCCAAAGTGTAGATTTGAATTTTCTGTCCGACAGCTTGACAAATCATCTGTTTATTAAAATTTTGAGAAAACTACTAGTATGTCCATCATTCATGTTTTTGTTTTTTGGACTGTATTCCAGCGATACCCTTTAATACATTCGTAACAAAGCAAGCTAAAAAATGTTAAAGCAGGAGTGCTGAGAGACGATTGGAATATATATGACTGACATTCCGATTCGGGTTCTCCTGTATCTTGATCCATACACAGGCTATATCTACAAACCATGGAGTGTAACAGATACCTGCGGCGCAAACCAGACTACAAATGTCCATCGTTGAGATTGCCCTTCCTGTGGACAGGCCGGTCTAGATTACTGCCCGGAAATTAGTTATCGGTGCATGTAGACACAACAGTTACATGGCACCATACATTCGTCGGTTATGAAAGTGCCCCAGCATGCCAGCGTCTGTATGCAAACCCGGCGATCATACTTACATATACGAGTATATGGGTTTGCCCAGTTAAATAAATGTATGTGATCCATTTAGTAATAATTACTTGATGGCACGAAGGAGCGAACCCCCTTGTGTACAATATTGTGCCATTTTTGGCACACATTGCCCAGTGTTTGTCATGTAACTGTTTGATCAAATGATCATCCGAGCATGAGGGCGGAGCTCCGCCTCTTTCGACCTAATTCGGGAAATCATATCAGCTACAACATATGTGATATTTGAAATACATCACGGGTGACATGTGCAGTGAATATTTTACAAGACAAAATCGAGAAGGCATTGGATAACCATTCTCACACCATTTCGTCCACGCTAGCTCAACATATATTGAATGATAAACGTCAGCATTCTCGGTCGATACTTCATGTTGGAACTATTGTCCTTTGTCTTTGTGTCGTTGAAAAGGCACAGGTCTAGACACATTGTTGTCCCCAGACTTGGCTATTGTATGCATTGCCTCGTGATTCTTACATAAAGTATGAACCGCATACTCGGTACTTGCACACGTTTATTTACCAGTTTGGAATTATTTTCTTGCCATTACAGAATAGAGGACTAATCAGTTCTATGTGAAGACTCGATCAGTTGTTCCTTCTACCACTGCACTTATTCTGCCAAGAGAGTATTCTCTTAACATAGCGTTTCAATTTTACTTTAACACAGATAGAATAGCACGGGCATTACATCTGAAACCGAAAATATATAATACTGTGTGAGCTAAAGGATTACCATGTTATCACGCCCTTTCGTAACTATAGACAGAAGCGAATGGACTTAGCATAGAAACAACTGTCGGTCCAATACAGAGAATAGAACTTCAAGGTCTTGAAGAATAATTTGACAGATCACACGAGTGTTTTATAGCTAGACTAGTATTTCCGTGCATGGTAATTACATTTTAGTTTACTTCGATTGGGGAGTGTTTGTTGTTTCAAAATCGAAATAACATAATTTGATCATGCCATTGAGATAAGGATATATCCAAGACAGCGAGACGTTATATAGATTATAATACATCCAGATATAGGATATTCTTGATGGAATGAATGAACATATCCTGTTTTATAATGAATATTTTCGTTTCCTCAGAAAAGCCATCCGTGCCACCGTGGTGTTATTTCCGTTGTTGGGAATCACTAACCTGTTCTTCTTGATCAAACCTCAAGATAACACGGGCATGCGAGATGCATACCACATTACCAACGCCGTCCTCCACTCCTCACAGGTACGTAACATTTACACTTAGTCACATGAAGGAACAAATCATCAAGGGATCATTTTTGGTTATTGTGATGTTTTTTAGATAAATCATCAAGGGATCATTTTTGGTTATTGTGATGTTTTTTAGATATTCAGTCAGTATATGACTTCTTGTCAGTACGCCAGCGTCTTTTTCATCACTTTATATTTTGCGTTTACTTTCTTTTCATTTGGAAGAAAGAATCCAAGATATAGCTCTGATGGAGAGAACGTCGTATTTTCTTCCTGGCATCGTTGATGTATTTAATTATCTCCTTATTCCGATTATTGACCAACAGGGTTCTTATTGACTTCGAACTCTTATATTAACATGCATAAAGGCATACATCACCAAATGATGGACAAATCTGCAATGTCTCATTAATCACATCCTGTTCTCTTCCGATATGTCTGTTACTTAGCTGTATTGATTAGCTCACCGTATTCTGAACCGAACTGGATTTGTTGTGCCTTGATATCTTTGGTAGTCTCTCGAAAAGCAAACTCGTGAAAAAATCCCATCATTTCTACAACTGTTAAGAGGAATCGTGATATTTTGAAATTATTAATCCATCATTTTTCTGTTTCAGGGAATCTTTGTCTCCGTGCTGTACTGCTTCATGAACGGCGAGGTAAGAGCTAACTATCCATTTGAAGCACTGCAGATAATCGTTTTTGTTTACAGTACCAAAAAATGATACCTTTTAAGACAGATTTTGTCCCCTGTCCGTCTGTGTATCGCAGACAAGGGACTCTGTTAATGAGGGGACGGCATACGTCTCTGAGAGTTAGAGTACAGAGAGCAACGCCTTTTTGAAACAAAGGAGATTAACACCTGCCATTAGTCTGGCAGCTGCTTCTGCCTGTCACAGAATTAAATCACACAAGGAGGATTCCAATCCCCTTTGGTCAATTCAAACTCTCGAGAAAGAAATACGGAATTTTCATTGTCCTGTGGTTCCAGCCAATCACAGAGTTACTGTAACAGTTCACTGATATTTTGCTTAGAAGATGGGACTATACTATAATTTGCAACAGAAGAACGCTAAAAGTCAACTTCTTACATTGGATGAGCAGATATCGAAATTTATATGCAGAGGGATTAAGATTATATGGACATGTATGACTACTGTATATATCATTATACCACAAAAATTAATCAAATGCCGTTACTCAGCGGTATACCAGGTTAGCCAATAGCTCGAGCCATATTGTTCGGTTCTCTGAGCTGGTCAATAACGCGATTCATATTGTGCGGTATACTGTGGGCTGGTCAGTAGTAGCTCGAGCCATATTTGTCATTTGTTTTATACGGTCAGATACCGGCCTCGTATCGGGCAAAGTTACACCTCATGAGAATCATATGTGAGGTCACATGCAATACACATGAATTCATCCCTGGCAACAAACACGTGAGAGAAACATAATTTGAAAAGAATACAAAATAAATTATGCACAGAGTGGATCGAATCACGTCTGATATGACTGACACTTGTTTCTGATTTGAGAAGAGTTTACCATACAGGTTGATCATATCTTACCCCCACAACTGAATCACAGGTATCTCATGAAAGTCACATGAATAACGTGGAATACAACAAATGAATGGTTCACATGCGTGATACGCTCGAGTCTTCCATTCAAAGTAGTTAGATAGAGTTTTGCCTGTATATACTCTCTGTCGTCGAAATATTATCGCCTTTACTTTCGGACATATTGCATTACAAGCGTCTAGTCCGTCATTCATAATCCAACCGTCGTCCATTAGAGAATATCCGCGCCCATAATCCAAAGACCTATTCCATATTCCATATAACAGTATTAGCACCAAATTCAAAAAGACAATCATAGGTATACATAAACATAAGCTTGTTTCCTGCAAGAGAGAATCGGTCAACAGTTTTCAATGATGCCGGCAAGACATCATATGTTCCAAAAATATCAAATCCGTATCGCTGATCAGTATTCTTAATCCATAATATTCGTTGTAAGGTCGTCATCTAAATACAACTATTTATATCCGATACAACTATTATGCCAGGCATTAAGTCGAAAAAACATTATGTCTTTGTGCTGCTGCCGTATCTTTTAATCCCTTTACAATGATATACATGCATTTTCAGTTGTTTCACTAGGCCTGTCAAAACTTGATATGCATGTTGTCCATGCAATCACAGAGCAGCCAATTGCATTTGAGGACAATAGGTCAAAGATCGAGATCACATCATCCTGAAACTGAATATAACCATGTGTTCATTAGTTTCTCACTTCATTCCGCTTCCATCAGGTAAGGACTGCTGTTCGAAAGAAATGGTACAGATTCCAGATGAGTCGGTTTACAAGCAGCACACGGCATCGACGTCGCAGCTCAAGAACCTCTTCGTTCTTCCTCTCTCAGACCGAGGTAGTCCTACTTGTCACCCTAAGGAACAAAGTCTGGAATCGCCGGGCTAAACGCAATGGCTTCAGACTGGCACCTGTGGCAGACGCCAACCCACCCGCATGTCAGATGTTAGATTTCAATAATATCACGGAGGATGTTGCTGCTACTTCCTCCTTATCCCTTTAAATTGCATCGGCGGAGAAATATCAACTTCACCATCATGGCGCCACCTGTTGTGTAAACTCTGCATGTTTTATTGGGAATGCCCTGCTTACTTCACAAAACGCTGCCGAAAATTCAAATGTGCCACTTAAAAGGGTCACAGTTTATTCATGCACGGCTACTGCAGCACCAGTATGAGAAATTCGGTCGTATGACTCTAGCAGCGAAAGGGATAGTTGAACGCTGGTGGCCCTGTTTGAATAGCCTTGTGTTTATGTAGCTTTCTGTTGAGCATGGACAGCGTTTGTGTCAACACTTAGTGCTTTCGAACACCGTGCATGGTTGTACAACGTGACCAGTGGCATGGATTGACAATTATGGAGTAATGTTGCGCAGACTAGACGCTTTGAATTATTTCCGGCGCATGTGTGCGTGGTCGGTAAACTCAATGTATTTCAATGTTGCCGGCTTAAGGATTAATTTTCATGAATATAAATATCTCAGACGTTATCAATATTAAATGTTAACAAAAAAATAATAAATCGTCTTGTTTTATTTTTTTTCACCAGAAATGTTTTTAAATCCTTAGTGGATTGTTTGTCGTATTCTTTGATTAAAATATACACAATGTTCGGTATAATACTAGTCCTCTATATCAATAGTATTAAATCTGTGGTTGAAGAGGCCGGGTCTTCATGAAATTACTTGTACTTGTACTCACTATCGGCATGCGGTTTAACGATATACAAGTGACACTAGGCCTATATAACTCTAAGATATGAGAAGCAGGGATAGACGGATAAATGTTGATTGGGTTTTCATGTTCTCTTATTTCCGTTTAGATCTCTGTGCGAGATACAGCGTTATGACAAATCGCAGATGAGAGATACCCTAACATATGATGTCATACTGTATGGAAAAGGCAAAAGACTGCAGTTATATGAGGAAAACAATGTCAGTGGATATGCAGCGAAACAACTTTTACGGTTAGGCATTTTGATGTCACGAAGTTTTCCTATTTGACATATGAGTTGGCTTCAGGAGAAATATTGGGCAACCAACCACTAATCAGACAAATTGTATTGTCTGGAAATAAAAGCGATTATCAAGCGAAACCAACATCAGTGGATATACAGCGAAATGTTTTTGACGGTTAGGCCTGTTGCTGTGACGAAGTTTTTCCTAGTCGAAATATATAGGTTTATGGGCAGATATTGAGCAAGCATTATTTCAACAGACAAAAACTGTCTGGGAAAAATGGCTACAGTTTTCAGGAGAGAGTGATGTTAGTGGATGAACAACGCGACTGTTTCGCTGTGAGATCAGTGGATGTCTTCGTGGCAGATATTGGGCAAGTAGCCTTTTAAATTATGTTGACTGGAAAGGAAAAGTCAGCAGTTAGCAGGCCCAAACAAAGTCGCAGTATGCAGAGCGAAATGTGTTTCGTGGTAATTTGTACATCAAAATGTTTCTCGTGGTAAGGTCAGCTGATAAGACGAAGGATGTCCTACTCGAAATCTAATCTTCGTGACAGACACTGGGCAGCAGTTAAATTATTGTCTGGAAAAGAAACTGTCTGCGGTTATTATCAGGGCAAGACAATGTCAGTGAAGGTACTGCGAAATCTATTTTGTGGTCAGGTCGCGTGATGAAACGGAGGATATTTGTCTTGACTGAAGCATAAACTTTAGATGAGAAAGATCAAGAACATGTCTACAGTTTAATATTATCAGGGGAAACGATAATTGAGACACAGCTATAGATATTTTGTGCTTAGGTCAGGAGATGAAACGGTGGAGGTCCCATTCGAAATATTGGTTTCAAAAGAAATATTTAACATGTTCAAGCAGACAAACTCCATTGTCTGGAAAATATTTCAGCAGATAAATTCTGTTGTCTGCAAAATATCAAGGATACTAATTACATTGTCTGGAAAATGTTTCAGCAGACAAATTCTATTGTCTGGAAAATATTTACGCAGACAAATTATATTGTCTGGAAAATGTTTAAGCAGACAAATTCTATTGTCTGGAAAACGCTTAAGCATACAAAATTATACTGTCTGAAAAATGTTTAAGAAAACAAATTATACCGTCTGCAAAATGTTTAAGCAGTCAAATTATATTGTCTGGAAAAGGAAATGGGTTCAGTTATCCAGGGAAAACTATGTCAGTAGAAATACCGCGAAGTACGTCTTGTGTGAAATGTAAGATAAAGCACCTAGGGCTGGCCTATTCGAAATACAACTGATTTGAAATAAGCCATTTGTGTTCAGACGCTCTTTCTCGACACATTACAATCTTTATCTATCTGTATTTGTTTTTTTTATCTAAATATCACAAGAGCTACATCCATGTGGGGAACTCCTGTACTGTGTCAACAATGAGACGTCGCAAATGTCAAAAGATATGGTCGCCTTTTTGTTGTCTGAAGTTTCGGCTGCTGTGTCATTGCTAAATTTATAAAATTGGGGTCACTGTTCGAAACGTTGCAGTAAGAAAAAATAACAAGTCAAAGTAAGCTGAAGCTGCTGAATACACGTATTTGAAGGAAAAATCTTTGATTTTGTTTACTTTGTCAGTTTTGGTACACAATATCTTAATTTTGGTGACGAATTTCTTGCAACTTTCCGCTTCAGTAATGTTTAAGAGCTATAAAGAATATCTTGTCGTTATGTGTGTGTCGTTAAGATTTTGTAAATGTCGTTATTTTCAAAATATCCAGTTTTGAGACGAAAATATTTCACATCGAGTTTACAAGTTTGCACTTAGCCTAAATTATACGTGTGTGAAATTTCAGCCTGCTTGTTAATTTCAAGTTATTGAACATTTTTTAACAGTGGCAAGTGTTTGTAACAACAACAATAATGCCACATTATTAAATCTTTGAACAATAAGGTTTGTTCCAATAAGGTCTGTTTTACGCGTTGGCTAACACAAACAAGCTGATGCATATGTTTGTTTTCGATCAGAGTATCATGCAATGATGTGTTGAGAGGAAGAAAGGTTGGGCGTTAGGGCTGCTTCTAAAAGTGTTCACACTAAATATTAGAGTCAAACACTGCTACAATGGCTGCTCTGGTGAAGCGTTATCTTTTTGAAAGGTATTGTTTGCTTGACTTTTCGAAAAACTATTTTATTAATTTCTGACTCCTTGGTGCATAAACACAATAGATTGGTTTCATGAATTTTTTGGAGTTTTTAAATTAACCGATGCCATTCGAATCTGGGATGTCCAATTAATCCGGAATTATGGGTAAGCAGTTCCAATGGTTAAAAAACACCATTCTATACAGTTTAACACGTGTAGAATAACGTTTATTTCTCTCGCTTGAACAGTATCAAGTTTTTCAGTATCGGGACCTTCTGTATGCAGTCAGGAGAGTGTGCTTTACTTAAAGTACACTTAATTTGATAACTATACCTTTACTTTTTAAAATGAAAGCAATATCACTGTCCGAAATAAAGGAGTTATCTCTTGGAAATTTTTCCCTGTGAAAGAATTCAATAATATACTTGAAATATCTTCTCAATTTTCGTGGCTTATAAACTCGACCCAGTGAACGTTTTATAGATTATTATCTTCCTTATTCACGTCTCATTTAGGTATTATTTAGCGAATCTTCTATCTTCAGTCAGTCAGTTTGGATCCACCTCAAGTACGTTTTAGTGCCTATATTATATATTTGTATTTCCTCTTATTAGGTTGTGCCGATTATACTCAAATCAATTTAAGAGAATCTTATTACATGTAATTCAGGGCCTCTGTTGTGAGACTTTCTCTTGATCATATTGATAACACAGGATTCATTGGAAACCTTAAAGGGTTTGTCAAATACTTTAATAGTTTCTTCTGATATATATTATTTACCCCGGGTATAAGCGGTCTGGAAAATGGGAGATAATAGCGATCAATGGCGGCAGAGTATGGTTGCAATTTATCGGTCCGCCATGATCCTCTTGGAGAAAGAATTACTGTGGTATCAGACTTCATGGACGGATCACGTCTGGCTCTTCATCAGAACTTGAAAAGAAGGAGTAGGACCAGTCTACGTGGACACCATAACTTGACAGCCGCCAAGCCCAGTAGTTGGCAAAATAAGAGTATATTGAATAACAAATCTATTGGTGTCCGACCGCATTTATTTCTTCTTTTTTCTCTCAAGAAGTGTGGAGCGCTCATCGACCAAGACACTTAATGGGGGATTTCAGAGACTATAAAAACAGTAATGTAATTTGAGCAATCTATATCAATGATGTTGGTTTAGATAACTGGCGAAATCTATTCAGTTTTTTTGCCAACCTGTCCGGGCAAAACTTTAAATTGCTCTAATGTCTAGATCTTCCCCGTCTAGTAGGAATCTGAGTATTGTTGTCCGCCCATGTCTGCAGTAAAATTCCTCTCACAAACTGACAAGTCCAGATGCGATTTAACGATTTCCAGATAGTGCCAGTGTGTGCATAATGTGAACTGAGGAATCGGACGACCAAGAATACTCGAGATTAAGCTGTCACTTTCCCGAATATGTGTAGCTCTTTACATAAATTGTACCATTGTAACTGAGAATGCCACTCTGCCATATGATATAGAAGTTTTAAGGATAGCTATCCCGTTAGAGGCTCAAAATTGGTCATTTTTGTTTTATTTCTTCATTCAAATATTCACTATTTTGTTTAACATTTGGTGAAAAAATGAAATCAAAATTCTAACTAGAAGTGCTTCAATATTAGGATAAAAAAATTAGTTTCTGAGGCACTGAAAAAATTAAATACATTGCCTTTTAGGTGGTCCGGTATCCAGCCTGGAAGAGATTAACCTTTCACGCTACTGTCTATTGTAAGTCGTTTAAAGTTGTCGGAGTATTGTTAATTGACACTCAGACACCCGCCGTGAAGTAATTAGCAAAGGTGTTAACATTTCTCACCTGAACAAGTATTAGCAAGTTTGTGAAGTTTAAATTGGATTTTAAAGCACATTGATGAATAAACTTAGTGTAATAGTTATCAAAAATAAATAGGAATTCGAGTAGGTCCCATAAGACAGATAAAAAATGTATTTGACAATATAATTCAAGCAAAAAATTAGGATTAATTCTTCAGATGTTTAGCTGGACACATTTTGCTCGATTTCTAGCCTTTCATTTTTTTTTACAAAATCCGTGATTTAAACGTTTATTTCTCGAAAAGTATCCATGCTACGCTTTGGAATTTGGCATGCTTATTACTTATAAGGTGATCTAGTAAACTTTATCTCACTTTTTGTAAGTTTGGCTTTGTTTTTTAATTATTCAACTTTAAAGACAAATTATCGTAAAATAGTACGTTTTTTTCAATTTATTTTAGTAAAATTGCTGTAAAAACAAAACCAGGTATACCATCAAAGTTGGAACAAAATCAACAGTTTTCATGAAATTTAAATGAAAAATGGACGCTATTGTTTTCGTTTGAATTAATTTAAATTGGAATAATTGCTACACAATAGCAGTGTTGGTTATACAAATGATATAGGTGGAATCCATACGATATACGCTTTCATAAAATATATAGTTTATTATGGTTATCTTGTATAATTATTGGTACAGAAGACAAATTGTCACGGGGGTGCAAAAACTGCCCCTAAGGGGATAGCTATCCTTAATCACACTGCTGAATCGACAAAGATGATTGTAGGTTACGAATACAGTTCATGTGTCGTGCGACAGTTATCTGTAAGCGAGATAACTGATGCAATGGTAAAATTAGGCGACGGATTATTGTATATGAGACATGGCGTTTTTTAAAGAAAATTACTCGACACCAATAACCATATGTTTCATTCACATGCTGAAAATCTCCTATTTTCGTGTGACGTGACTGCCGTCTGTTCCTAGAAGTATGACGGAAGCACCGAGTGACCGGCATAATTCCGTCGCACAACGCATGAAGTATTACCGCCTTCGGTTTATTTCTGTGTCAGTTGAAGACTTAAGCGCAACATTAAAAGGGTGGCGGAAAACGATGACGGCGTACTGACAAGAAGTCATATGACCCCACAGACAAATATGCTGCCCGCATATTTCTAAAAACATCACAATTACAACCGTCTGGTCCGTCATTCATTGTTCAGCCGTCGTCCATTAAAGAATATCCGCGTCAATAATTCTAAAACCTAATACATATTTCTTATAACAGTATTGGCACCAAATTCAAAAGGACAATCATAGTATATAAACATAGGCTAATTTACTGAAAGAACCAAACGTGGTTCCTGTCATTTGTATCCCAGCCACGCTTTTATTGTATTATTCATGTGATCACTTTGAGTGGCATGACCACACTTGAATGACATGACCACACTGTTCATGAGGTCATCTTGAATGACAGGATCACATAGTAGAGAGAAATATACAGGTGGAATATCAGACACAGCACAGATTACGTGCGATATATTTAGATATTAATGGTGTGTCAGTATGATTAATTCTGGACACATTTTCCCGGTTTGAAAGGAAATAAATGTCTCGGAAAACAATGTCAATTTTCATATGTTTCTCTTTTGCAAAATATGTTTTACCGGAGTTGCAAAATTGTTTATTATATGAGTCTGACATTTTTTCCGGCTGCACATTCTTTCCGCTTAAGCGGAAATTCAGTATGTTTCAGAATGGAATGGAGTGTAATATAGAGTTGTAACATCGACTTGAACGTGTGCATGTGAAGGATGACGAAGCAAACTCCAACATTCAATTCAATAAACTGGGGAACATTCAAATGACCCCGAAGATGTCTGACGAATATTGGAACACCTTCCAAATCCCAGGTACCCGGTAACCAGAACAGGGGTGTATAGGTGTCAAATCTAGCAGTCAGTATTCAGCCATCGTCCACAAAATTATTTATGCGTTAATAATAGCAATACATTTTTGTTACGACAGTTCTAATAGCTTCAATTCCAATGCTATTGGATATTATCCCGCAAAATGAAAACGGTAGGTAATTACTGCAGAAATGTTTTTTTCGCATGCATTTAATTCCTGCATTTTTCGAGAAAATTAAATGCACGAATGGAGATTATATCACAGAATGTTGCTAAGATAGCATGTTTCATAGTATCTATAATATTAGAGGAGTTGCTAGTATGTACTTTAGTGATTTTATCGCCTACAGTGTGGAAGTTTTAGACAAGAGTTATAAAGAGAACTGCAGAACA
>JAVTVY010052612.1:0-25217 GCA_036873755.1 Hanleya hanleyi
AATGTTTTGTGCCGATCCACGTATAGTTTTCGCCACCTAAAGTTAAAATTTCATTTCTGGAAAAACAGTTTTTTCTAATTTGGTAAGTGGGTGCCTCTAGATCTTGTTTTTCATGCCGATTCGCTTATAGGTGGCGCCACCTGGGGGACAAGTTAAAATTGCATTTTCAGAGAAAATTATCTTCAAATTTGCTGTGTGGGTACTTTGGTTCAAGATCTAGTTAGAAGTTTCTTAAAAAACCAAACTGATTTTTTTTTTGAATTTGGTAAGTGGGTCCTTTGCCTCTACTAGATCTTGCTTGAGATTGTTTTTCGTGCTGATTCGTATATAGATGGTGCCACCGGGAGCTAAATATGATAATGTATCCAGACGAAAACTCTTGAAAACCTGGACCGATTATTTCCAAATTTGGTATAAAGGTACCTCGTCTTTTTCATGCCGATCCACATATAGGTGGTGCCACGTAGGGGCTAATTTAAAATTGCTCTTCCAGACAATAACTTCAAAAAACTTACATGCATTATTTCCAAATTTGGTATATGGGTACCTCGCTTGAAGATCTCGTTTGGGATTGTTTTTCATGCCAATTTGCTTATAGGTGGGCCAAGTTGAACTGTTTGGTAAAACTTGACAGATTCAATTCTCTATTTCCAATGTTGGGGATCTTGCTTCAAGATCTCGGTTGGGATTGTTTTTCATGTCAATGCGCCTATAAGTGGCGCAACCTAGCTGTGGGCCCAGCTGAAATTACATTTCTGGACAGTAACTTTAAAAACCTGAATGGATTCTTTCGAAGTCATTGGTATATGGGTAGCTTCCCAAGTTCTCACATGGGGGCCATTCAAGTATTACATGCGCAACAAAAATGGATTTTTTTGACCCCCCCATACGCAAAACCGCTACATAGGAAAAAATCCTGATTTTCGGACCCCCCTCACCCCTTGCTGCGTACGTAATACTTGAATGCCCCCTTGGGATTGTTTTTCGTGCCAGTCTGGCTCCGTGGGGCTTCCAGGGATTGACCTGGGATGTCGTTGTGCACCCCGCAGGTCATGGTAAGAATAGGCCTCAGCTCCTCAGACAGCTTGTCGCAAGAGGCGACTACCTGAGGTACCCGTGGGGTTCCCGGGTGTGAAAAGGAATAGGACCCCACTCGTGTGGTTCCCAGGTGGGAAAAGGAATAGGACCCAACGTCGTGATATGACTGAAATATAGTTGAAAGCGATGTTAAATCATATTCACTCACTTACTCACTCGTGCCAGTCTGCAGGTGCATGGTGCCAAGTTAAAATTGAGTTTCCGTTCAATAACCTGGAAACCTGAATGGATTCTTTCCAGATTTTCCTTCAAGTTATCGCTTGGGAATGTTTTCGTGCCGACTAGCACCAAAATTTGTTTTCCTAAATTACTCTCTTCGCAACTAATGAATTTTCTCCTTTTCTTAACATGCCTCCTCAATCGTATTCGATCAACGGTATATTATTAGTTATTCAGGTTTACCCCCGGGTGTATGGAAAGTTATGACCCTCCCTGAAACTCGTACAACCTGAGGTGTACGAGTTTCAGGGAGGGTCGTAACTTTCCATACACCCAGGGGAAAACCTGAATAACAATTTATTACCCCTCAAGCCTTTTTATCTTATAGTAAAAATACTGAAAAAGGTCTATCATTTATAACCAACGGTACAACGGACATATCCAACGGGCCATTTCGGTTACGAAACTGTCCACATTTTGCTACGGCACTGAGAAAGGCGCGCCACACACAATCCATTCAATCAGCTTTCGTTTTTATTTTTGGAACAAATGGCACCTTTTGGTGAGTTATGTGCTGGAAACTTCAGTGAAAATAATGCAGTATGACTTTATTCCATTAAATGTTCACGAGTGAGCGAAAGTTATTCCATAAATATTGAGATATGGTCAGCTGAACTTTGGAAGCGAGAGCGTCGTTTCCAATAACACGTGAGTTCTCTATATACCCCGAGTAGCAAGACATCACTCGGGGTGTATGGGTTTATACGACTTACCTTTTAACCAATCACAATCCAGATATTGAATACGAATTTGCTTGTGGGGTAATAAAGTTTTATGTCCATGTGATTATTGTTTTATTTTTAATTAGTCATCAGCTTTTCAATTCTACTGAACATGTGGTATATGTCTAGCTGAATGGGCTTTTCTCACTGATTCTTGGAAGAATGACTGCACTGAAGCATGACCCACTGTTCGGCTTCTTCATACTTTTGTCCCCCACCACATAAGTGGGGAGGGGACTTAGAAACATCGGCGTCCGTAATTCCGTTATTGCGTTACACATTCCTTGTCCGATCAATAACTCGAGAGCCATTGGACCGATTGACTTCAAACTTGCAGAGTGTCTTGACATTGGTGAGAGGACAATTGAGATTGCTTTTCAGTTACCTGCATAATCCAAGATTGCTACCATCAGCCATCTTGGATTTCAGCAGTTGTATCTTTACACATTTCTTGTCCGATCAATAACTCGAGAACTATTAAACCGATGGGAGTTCAAACTTGGAGAGTGTATTGACATGGGTGAGAGGACGGTTAGGATTGCTTTACAGTTACCTGCATAATCCAAGATGGCAGCCATTAGCCATCTTGGATTTCAGCAGGTGGATCTTTACACATTTCTTGTCCGACCAATAACTGGAGAACTACATGTATTGAACCAATCGACTTCAAACTTCGAGAGTGTCTTGACATAGGTGAGAGGACGGTTGGATTTGCTTTTCAGTTCCAAGATGGCCACCATCAGCCATCTTGGATTTCAGCAGGTGGATTTTTACACTTGTCCAACCAATAACTCGAGAACTATTCAACTGATCGACCTCAAACTTGGAAAGTGTCTTGACATCGGTGAGAGGATGGTTGGGATTGCTTTTCAGTTACCTGTGTCATCAACCATCAGCAGTTGGATCTTGACACATTTTTGTCTGACCAATAACTCGAGAACTATTGAACCAATCGACTTCAAACTTGGAAAGTGACGAGTTGGGATTGCTAAAATTTTCAGTTACCGATGGCGATCTCGGATTTCAGCAGGTGGATTTTTACACTTTTCTTGTCTAACCAATAACTCTATAACTTTTGAACCGATTGACTTCAAACTTGATGAGTGTCTTGACTTCGGTGAGAGGATGGTTGGCATGCTTTTCAGTTACCCGTGTACTCCAAGATGGCCGCCAGCCATCTTGAATTTCAGCCGGTTGATCAAGAACGATTTGACTTCAAACTTTGGGAGTGTCTTGACATCAGGGAGAGGACATGGGATTGATCAACTTTTAAACATGGAGAGTCAATTGACATCATGCAGTGAGAGGACAGTTGGGAGTTACCTGCGTAATCCAAGATCAGCCATCTTGGATTTTATGCGCTTGGATCTTGTCCAAGCAATAACTAGAGACTGATTGGACTGATCGGCTTCAAACTTGGAGAGTGGCTTGACATCATTGAGAGAACGGTTAGGAATGCCTTTCAGTTATCTGTAAAATCCAAGATGGCCACCATCAGCCATCAGTTGGTTCTTTACACATTTCCTGTCTGACTAATAACTTGAGAATGGTTCAACTGAGCAACTTCAAATTTGGAGAGTGTCTTGACGTTGGTGGGAGGATAGTTGGGGTTGCTTTTCAGTACCTGTGTATATAATACAAGATAACTGCCAGCTGTCTTGGATTTTTAGTGGTTGTATCTTGTCCGGACAAAAACTCAAAAACTGTTCAACTGATCGACTTGTGAGATGTATGGCTCATCAGACAGACCTCCATTTTCAAAATCATACTCTTTATCAATGATATAAGATATCATCCACCAAAACAAATCGACCATAGAGGTCCATTTCCCCCACCAGCAGCACCAGTTATGATGGATGCAATGGTGCTGCTGGCGGGGGACATGGACCTCTATGGTCGATTTTTGAATTTGTCTTGGGGGGAATATCTCTACCCAGTGATAGCTGCATGGTATATATGCATCAAATTATCCTACTCTTCCTGTGATGTAGAGAAAAGATCATTATGCTCACATTAATGGTAGTTAATCACTGGTTAAAATTAATCCCTCAGTCACTGGTTCGACCAATCAGTTTTGCTAGGAGCAGAGAAGCCATTTCAAACTAGCCGAGTCATGATATGTTCCAGACACAATTAACCAGCTTGTGTCAACGTTTCACACACACATTGGAGTGATCTTATCCCATTGGCTGGTATATATCAGAATGGTCTTTCGGGCTCATACCTTTGTGGGTAGTAACTAAAAAACTTCAGTAAAGCCACATGATGTGCACATTATTATTGCCTATTTTATCCTTATTAAAGATGTGGAGAGTATTTCAAGGTTGAGAAGTTTGACCTGTGAGGTTAGTCCGACATCCTCTAACCCTTCACCCAGACCAGGGTTAATAACTCATAGATCATAACCCAGACAATCCGATATTAACTAGTACAGGTCTGTCAATACATGTGGAGTAAAGTAACAGACCTCAAATTCAACTGTTCCCAGTGAGCTTGATATTGATCACACATGCAGTGATTGTTGGATAACTGTTCAACATTCCATTAGATTCCCCATTGTAGATACTGAATCACGGTTATGGAAATATAATTATCCAGAAAACTATGGACAGCAGTTTACACATTCAGCATCGGGTATTGAAAGAAAAAGAATCTTGGAAACAACAGTATCCACCCTGCATCTGTATTATGGTTTCACTGTGCTGTACACACTACGATCTAGCTATGCCGGTTGAATAAAAAAAAGAGACAGGGCCATGTTCAAAAAACTGTTTGCATGTCCAGAGGAGCAAAAATATTAGAATGTACAAATATATAGATGTCATGAAATCAGCGTGCATTTGAATGACTATTTCAACATGGATGAACATACAAAATGTTGCTCTTGTTTGGAAAACTTCTCAGCTTGTAGACCAGTATATAGCCAATAGGTTACAGTGTATGTTGATTTTAAAATCATGGCCATGATCCTGGCCAGGCCTATATGATCTAGCTTGATGGAAGCTTCAGTAGGATGTATGGATGTCAAGTGTTTTAACTTTAGCAAAGTCTAACAATACTACAGGTGTTCCCTGGGCTGAAAATCACATATTTTCTCATCAGGATATGGCGATCCCTATAAATATTTTGTGTCCATATTAGGAGCAGTGTCCCTGTACGACCTCTTCAAATTCAAATTTGATTGGTTACTCAAAGGATATGAACATTTCCCAGGACACAATCCTTGAAAACCTTGAAAAACATTGAAACTGCTCATTTAGAATTCAAGGCCTTGAAATTCATTGAAAACGACATTCAAACTCCTGTGAAATAATTAAGAAGATTTATCTGTTTAGCTTCATTGACACCAGGAAGTAATATACTTTGAAAATGGGAACTATTACTTGAAAAGATCTTGAAAATCGGAAGCTTAAAGGTGTACGAACCCTGCTTTCCCATTTAAAAATCATACAACCATGCTTGCCATATTTGAAGATCACACAGAGATCAAAGAAAATCCTCAATACACAGTGTTGGCAAGCTCATATTTTGAGAATTTACCTCATTCACCAGGTAAAGGAGAAATCACGGAACGTTATGTGTAGTATTTAACTTGAAGGTTGAAGATCCGTATATATCCGTTCACCAGTCCACCAGTTATCTTCAAACAAGGCTTGTAAATTTATAAACCGACCTGTAATCAATTTGAATTTGAACCAAAATGTGTCATAAAGAGTGGGTTATTGATTGGCTGACGTATCCTGCCTATTCCATTGTAGGGGTAATGACCTCACCTGTCACCTCGTTGACATGAGCAGGTTCTGATTGATTTGTTGATGAAATGTACACCTTGGATTCTGAAAAAAATACAGCCAGGGAAATTTGCAGTATTTGAAGATGTCGAGGAAGAAGATCGAGTATTGATGCATAAAGCATACAGACAATCTGATTAAAACTCAGACTTAATAACTGCTCCTCTATCGGACATGTCGCTAAGTAAGATCTGGGACAGTCTGTATATAAATCTGTTGCACAGGTCAGACTGGCGACCAATCGCAGTCCAACTTCAACGGGCGAATAGGTGGCTATCCGATTATTTCTGTAGTGAACGAGGCAGAAAAATCCAACCCAGGCGTCTTGACGAAGTTCTTACTCTCCGTGAGCAAACAACGAAGATTATTATTTGCTTGGATAGGCACCTATTCGCCCATTGAAGTTGGACTGTGATTGGTCGCCAGTCTGACATGCGCGACAGATTTAAGATACAGACTGTCCCAGATCTTAATTAGCGACATGTGCGATAGAGGAGCAGTTATTAAATCTGAGTTTTACTCAGATGAGCATACAGAATGATGATCCGATACATACATGTATATTCCAATGTATATAACTTTTTCTCTGACTTGGGGCCATTCAAGTAGCCTATAACATACGCAAAATTATTGATTTTTTGATCCCCAAAATTCATTGCAGCATAATTCAATGCAAATCAACGCAGCGAACATAGGAAAAAATCCTGATTTCTAGACTCCCTCCCCCCCCCCCCTTCACTGCATACGTGATACTTGGATGCCCCCATTCGAATCTCTGTTTTGGAAATCTATAGATCACTGCACTGGTGAAATTCTGGTTTCCTTGGAGCATGTGGAATGAGGCTATGAATATTTAGTACTAATATTAAATTGGTAAGTTAATTAAAAAGGCTAGTATATTCAGTTTGTGAATAACATGAAACATATGTATATAAGTATTCTGTATTGCATTTGAAATGTGCCAATATGTATGAAGCACAGTCTTCATTGTGTACAAAACTGCACTAAGCTTACACTGTAAAGAAATAAAATGTCAAATAATTAATACTACTGGTTGTTCTCCCTTATCATGTTTATTGGTAGTATTGATCCAGTCAGCAGTAATCAATCTGGTTGTTCTCGCTTATTAATCGGACGCCAAGACCTCAAATTTCACCGATCGGTACCACTCGAGGTGACGAATTCTAGTAATGTTTTTCGAAGAGGTACAGGTATCTAGATGTTATCCATATGTGATAACCGTTGCAGATCGGTTGCTTATAAACAGTACTCAGCAAAACCCACTTTCTTAATCCCACCCCTGCTTGTACTCCGAACTCAAACAATGGGAGCAGGGGAATGGTTCCTTGAATACATTAGTTATTTCCGTCGCTGGAGAGCTGAAACCTGACATACTTTGGGGGCAGGACCATTTGCACAAGTTAACATACCTTAATATTACTGTTGTAGGATGCAAATAGGGACGTAATAACATATGGCAGCATTTATTGTCGAAATTTTGATTGATTTCCCAATTATTTTTCCAATTCTACTGGTACCATGTGACGTATCAACTTTGGTACCGAGTAAATGCTCTTTGAAGAGGCATTTGTATGTAGATTTTGTCCATATGTGATATCACATGCAGATCCGTAGTGTAGAGATGGTTATGGTACACTTTCTGAAACCTCCCCATGACATTTTAAACTCAAATTTGGGGGGTGGGGTATGATTTCTTGGATATTTTAATTATTCCTATCGCTAGAGAGCTATAAATTTTCACCCCCTGCTTATGAAGTATTCGCCTACCGAAACAAGTTAACAGGGTTTGAAAGTGACGCCATAACATGGTCAATAATTTATTTTCAATATGTTCTTCCGATTTTGCTGGTGAATCTTATGTACCGTAACAGATTTGCAGGCCCGTAGCCAGGGGGTTATTTTGGGTTCGGGAAAACCCCCCTTTCGGAAATATTATATATTTTTCTCATATAAATGCCCTTTTCAAACTCAAGCGAACCCCCTATTTGCCCGTTTTCCCATACAGCGAACACTCTGATGTGCCCTTTTGGAGTGAAGGCGAACCACCCCTCAGTAAATCCTGGCTACGGCCCTGATTTGGTTCATATTTTGTTAGGTAGTTGCATGCAAATGCTATCCATGTGTGACAGCCGTTGTAGATCGGTAGTTTATGGGTTGTAAAAGTACATTTTCCGGACCCTACCTCTTTCTGTATTCTCAATCCAAGGTTGCAGGTAGGGTATGGTCCTTCCGATATAGCTCAAAAGTACCGACCTGTACCTCCATGCCCTTTTGTACTGAATCATCTATTGAAACCTTCATCTGATGCTGTGATGACGTCACCGTGACTGAATAATAATAATGATGATGGTTGGGGTTATTTTCTTTTCTTATTTTCACTTGGACCAAATGAAGTGGTTAATCCTGTTGTGTTTCTTTGAAGAGCGTAAGCGGCCAAACAGCGGCCATACGCACGACGTGGAGAAGGACAATTGAGGAAATATTCCGATAAATCCATTGATTTTCATCTGACTATCATAATCAATCATCCTTCCTATCCGTATCTCCCCACAAAATTTTGTTCTGTCATTATTGGTATGAATCTGACGAAATGGAATTTTTTGCTTAATCTACCCTATTCGGCGACCAGACTTTAGATGTCAGTCATTTCGTTATAATCGCAATTAACCTTGAGTAAAAATACCTTCTCAATTTACAAATACTACAACATATTGTCACTAAAGTTGGCCATCTTAGAATTTGCATGGTTTTTAAGATGTTACCCTTTCTTGACATCTTGACCACCGAGTGTTTGCAATCCAGCTTGGTCAACTTGGTATCCCAGCAAATTGTATGCTTTAGTCATGCAAACGTGATGAACGGATAATCGACTCTGTTGTGCCAACTGCAAATTCGTTTCATAGCTAGAGATGGGCATATGTGTTAGATATCTGTATTTGAAATGAGATGTTTGCTTCTTAAAATGTATAAACATTGCCCTTTAAGAGCTTTTCAGAAAATAGTGATGACACTTTGGGTCTGGGCATTATCCCGTGAAAGCTGCTGCCTGCTGAGAGCTGCATGCCCAATGGCCTCTTTCAGATTGCAAAAGATAGAAATGCAGAAAATCCGATACCATCAATAACGTGTAACCTACTGAGGAATCTGATGGTGACAAGATATCCAGGGAACCAACGAGGTGATTTCTTGGTGATTCCATTCCCTCCCCTATCTCTTCTACCGTCGGAAGCCGAATGTAAATAATTCATTGACGACGTCGCCTACTCTGTCAGCCAATCAACTGATTCACTTTGCTTTGATCAAATGTCATGGGGGTCCGGCGCGGAGGACACAATGCCAGTGTGTCTTCTAAGCTAAACAGAAGCGCCACAAGACTACTCCATAATTAGCTGTTTAAATGAATGTCAACTCGTCTCATGAGTGTTAAGATAGACCATGATATTCGCGATGATTCACACCTGGATGTGTAACTTTTGTCCGAATGAACATGTTAAGGGAACCATCAATCGGATTGATGCCGATACTCGATAGTGAAATGCTGCGAACCTGAAACTGGACTAACAGGCTGTGGCCATACTCGACTGGAATGATTTCTGAAAGGGAGTATCATATATCTTGGTAACATCTCTAATGGAACATGAAAATACCAGCGTTGATGCGTTGAGAGTATGCCTGCATCGTCAGCTACAGTCAGGGACGGATAGTTCGATAGTTCAGAAATTATTTCATTTCCACTCAAACTAACTGCCCATATGCCATTATTATTAAATGATTTGCCTTAAAATTAGGCACTTGGATGACCGGGCAGTTTGGAAATGTTGTTCAGAAGTGGCATGGAGCTAAATACTTTGAAATAGAGTCTGTGAAAGGTTCAGCTCTTCAGATAACCATACACCATTATATAAATGATGAATGTTCCCCGCATCAGTAAAACTCCAGGATCATCACATCAACCTGCCCAAATTATACATTTTCCTGCATACAGTCATGACCTGTTCTTGTGATGATGATACTATCATGTAGGACACTTATGGAATTTCTGCATCAATAATCGAAAGCCCTTATTCACAAGACACTAATAACACAAACTTCTACACAGGTATACAAGGTAAATTGCAAGGAAATATGCAATATGCCAGGAAAATTGACAACAGGTTTGAATGATGCTGAAATTAAAGATATGATGTTCGTTTCATATCAAATCTAGTTGAACGTCCATATTGGTCGTATACTAAAATCTCCATACAGCTGTAACCGTAGTAGGGTTTTCGTAAAGGAAAACACCAACGTTCGAAATATGAAGAGCAATCTTTATTGAGCGTACTTATACACGACTGAGCAGGAAATCTGAAACGATCAAGGATGACATGACAGGCATTTACCGCTAAATCTTGCAGATTAGCACACCAACAGATAGCTAAATAATATATAGCCCTCAAGAGTATGAGGGCTATAGGTCGGCCCCAGTCACCTCCAGCGAGGGTTTAAGATAATTTTATTACGAATCACCCACCTCTGAAATTGCCGTACATCTAATCTCTATCCCCTCCTGCGCACTATTTTAAAATCTTGCGCACTATTGTGAAATAGTGACGCATATATCGCCGTCTGAATTTTCCAGTCGAAATCTTCAACTCTCTACGCGCCATGTTGCAAACGGCCCATATACACATAATAGCGTGACGTCACCAACATGGCGCGTAGAGAGTTGAAAGTTGTCGACTGGAAAATTCAGACGGCGATATATTCGTTACTATTTCACAATAGTACGCAAGATTTTAAAATAGTGCGCAGGAGGGGATAGAGATTAGATTTACGGCAGTTTCAGAGGTGGGTGATTCGTAATAAAATTATCTAAAACCCTCGCTGGAGGTGACTGGGGCCGACCTATAGCCCTAATACTCGTGAGGGCTATATATTATTTAGCTAACCAACAGACTGCTGTTTACAGGTGCCTGGTGACGTCATAGACATAGTCGAATTCACTGAACATCTCAATATTCCCTAATAAAGTCAAACAATTATAAATAAATTCTGTTATTTGACAAGATATTAAGAACTTCAATGATTCCCGATCCAAATATGAAAATAGTTTACTCGCTAGGCCGTACGCTACCAACTTCTCTGCATCTGGGTAGTCAACTAGCATGACTCTGATCTGTATGTCCGAGTCATACCGCGGGATATCCCGTGTGTCATTCAGGTAGATAAACACCGTCGGAAACAGACCAGAAAATTACATTCACTCGCCCCAAATCCCCACTATCGTAAACATATGGTTCTATCGGTTTAGAATGCCACCAATATTAGAAGTTACAAACACTTACTTGCACTCGAAATCCCGCAGAAAACAATGTATCGAGACCAACGAAGAAGGCTACCATGTCATTTTCTTGTTCGCTGACACGGTACGAGTCTTGTAACGAGTCTTGGTTGACCTCCACAGTTTCAGTTCCACAGTTTCAGTTTCGTAGCAATTGGTGGCCGAGAAGCGGACCCATGGTCTATTCCTCGCCGAAACGTAGAATCTCTGGAGTGCAACCCGTGTCTTGCAGTTGGACGGAATCGCATTTTGTCATTGTGTGGGAAGCTATTACCTTGTCAGCTAACTTGAAGAGACAAGAAAATGACATGGTAGCCTTCTTCGTTGGTCTCGATACATTCTGTTTTCTACAGGATTTCGAGTGCAAGTAAGTGTTTGTAACTTCTAATATTGGTGGCATTCTAAACCGATAGAACCATATGTTACGATAGTGGGGATTTGGGGCGAGTGAATGTAATTTTCTGGTCTGTTTCCGACGGTGTTTATCTACCTGAATGACACACGGGAGATCCCGCGGCATGACTCTGATATACAGATCAGAGTCGTGCTACTTGACTACATCTGGGACGAGTATAGAATATTCGTCCCAGACTGCATGTGCGTCCAGACACCTGTCCCGCGAAATGAAGTTAGAAAGTTGGCATCGATGAAACAGTATTAATCCAGAGTGTTCATAGCTAATACTTCGCTTGGTTTGTGACAAGTTACTAACCTGAAAAGACCAAGGATGACACATGACAGGCATTTACCGCTAAATCATACAGATTAGCACACAAAAGGACTGTTATGCCTGGTGACGTCATAGACATAGTTGCGAACCCACAGGTTGTGAGCTACAAACCATATACCAGAATTGTCTATTCAAGATGTTCTTAGCGAAGAAGGTAGCTTGATGCCCAACAACATTTAATTCAACAAAAAACAATTGATGGAATTATAAAACTAATAAATATAGCCTCGTTGACCCATGCTGGAAAGGGGCGATCTCTAATATCGCCACTCTAAGGGACCATATACGGTTGCCAAGTCGTGGACGGGCGACATACCGTTACATAGTTCCCCTCAATAAGAAATGACGTCCCGACATTTGACAACTCACGGAGCCGAAAATCACATATTCCCATGCACACACTTTCGCACCTACTCACCTCCTATTGTAGGAATGACACCGAGGCTACGGCCATCTTTCGAACACAATAAATTTGATGAACACATTAACATACAATTCTGAATACATTTAATCAACATTGAATGTACATCGTCCTTAGATATTGGCTGTGCCATTTTCCATACTTCTGGGTATGACGTTCAGTTTTACCTGATGGGTGAGCCTCATCGGACTTCTCTAAAGTCTTGTCATTTGATTTTTCCAGTTCTCCTGCAAAATCGGCCTCGGCTACCTGTCCTCCATCATCAGGGCTGTTGCTCCCTGCAAGACCTTCCGAGATTACCGACTTCCTTGGAAATCTGCAGAAGAAACCCACATACTGTCGTCCATATTATCCTCTTTAGGTCTTCGTTTTGTCGAGATTCTCCTTTGTGGACGGCGTTGATTGGAAACCCCATTCAGTTTAGGTTTTCAATTCAGCGGCAACGGTAGAAGATGGTTACGATGTAGAGTCCTATGCCTTAGGTTTCCCTTCACTGGGGCGACTTCATACACCGGTGTATTCACATCTGGCTGCCTGACCACACTGTACACTGTTTCCCCCCACTTGTCTGCTAATTTGTGACGCCCTTTGAAGCCCACTTTTCGCATCAGGACTCTTATCTCCCAAGATGAGGGCAGCGCCACGGGTGTTGTGGTCATAGTATTTCTTACGCTTTCCCCTCTGAGTATCCGCAAGAACGTGACAATACTGCATCTGTTCGGCGAGGTCTGCGACGTATCGAGTATATGGTGTCCCGGTGTCCTCGAGTCCGAAGGCCTTGTCGATTGGAAGGCGCGGCCTGTTGCCTCATGCTGGGTACAGTTGTAGGCCTGCACCAGTGTGGGAAGATGCTGTTTCCATTTTTGATTTCTGCTCCCCTTCCAGGGTACCCAGCAGATTCAAAAGAGTCCTATTGAAGCGTTCGCATGCTCCGTTACCCATTGGGTGATATGATGTCGTGCGACTCTTTTTGATGTTAGTGTGTTTGCAAAGTTCAGATATCACTCGACTCTCAAAATGCGCGCTTTGGTCAGAGTGCAAACATGTGGGATATCCGTACTGGGTTATCGTACCTTAGCAGTTGTTCTAGCTGTCTGGTTCCTCGTGGGGACTACTTCGTGCGAATTTCGTAAAGTGATCTGTGATTACTAACAGATTCTCACAATCGCCAGATGGTTCTACACTCCGGTAGTCAATGCATACAATCTGCAGTGGGTATGTAGTTGATATCGGGACCAGTGGGGCCTTCTCAGGAACTCCCTTACGACACCGACACCGAAGACACACTTTCACCTTGGCATCCACATCACAAGTCACCCCCGTCCAGTAGAAACGACTCTGTACCAGCCGTAGTGTGCGGTCTTACCCGGATGACCCATCTTGTCATGCAGCTCTTCCAATATTCTATCTTTAAGATGCATTGTTACCTCACTGTGACTTTCGGTAAAGCACACCACCTCGTAGCACCAGGTTTCGTCTGTTTAAGTAGTCTATTCACCTCCACATTCCCACCATTGCTCAGGAACTCTTCCCCTGCATCACATCGATCACTTGTCGAATGGTGTCGTCTTCAGCTTGAAGTGTGGCTATATCTAGGCGATCCACCGTTGCTTCACCCTCAATGTTGTCCTCTGGCCTCACTGTTATTCCGTAAGATTGGACATAAACATCGTTGGACAGCACATCCTCACAAAACAGCTTTTACGATTTCTTTCCTAACCGGGAACCTGGATAAGGCATCGGCATCCTTGCCGGATTTGTAGGAATTGGAGAACTTGTAGCAATCCAGTTGTGCAAGCCTTGCGGTTGTTAATATGTATCTCAACGGGTTATTGTCGGTAAATACGTGGAATTGCTGCCCATATAGGTAATTCTGAAATTTTTCTCACTTCCCATTTGAGGGCCAAAAACTCCAATATGTGTGCTGGATAATTTCTCTCTGCGTTAGACTAGCTGCGACTTGCATATGCAATGACCCGGAGAATACCGTTTTCCCGCTGATACAGCACTGCTCCTAAACCCTCGAAAGTGGCGTCAGTGTGCAACTCAATCGGTACAGTGTAGTCAGCAAATCCGAGGATCGGGGCAGTAGTCAACACCATCTTCAGCTGATCGAAAGGTTCCTGCTCTGCTTCTCCTCATACATACGGTTGTACCACGTTCTTGTTTTTACGAGATGTAAAACCTTTCAAGAGGTTGTGCAACGGGTAAGCGATCTTGGAAAAACCTTGAATGCATCTTCGGTAGAACCCTACAAACCCTAAGAGTTGGCGCAACTCTCGTACATTAGTAGGTTCCGGCCAGTTCTGCACTACATCCCCTTTTTCAGGGTCAGTCTGCACTCCTTGCTCTGACACAATGTGTTCAAGATATTTCAGCTGTGGCTTCAGGAACTGGCATTTGCTAGGTTTTATTTTGAGACTAAACTCCTGTAACCATGTTAAGACTGCTTCTAAAAAAACACCAGCAGGATCATCCAAGAAGATCAAACAAGATTTCAGATGGAGGTCTCCCAGGCATAGCTGCATCAGGCGTTGGAAAGTTGCAGGACTGTTCGTCAAATCAAAGGGCATCAAGTTAAATTCATAAAATTTGAGAGGGTCCCATACTAAATGCCGTCTTCTCTTTGTCCGGTTTTGCCATCTCTACCTGCCAGAAACCGGACTTTTAACACTGCCAGTGTATCCAATGTCTCCTCCAATCGGGGAAGGGCAAATGCGACGGTTCAAATTACGGTAGTCCACACAGAACCTAATGATCTGGTCTCTTTTTTTGGGCCAGAACCACCGGAAATGCCCAAGGACTACTTGAAGGTCGGATGGGTCCGCTTTCCAGCATGTCATTCAAATGGTTCCTTACATCACTTTACATCAAGGGAGGGATACGCCGATGTCTCATTTTGATCGGTGTCTCCTCACTTAGGTGTATCATACTTCAAAATGTTGAAAGCGACGTTAAACCCTATTCACTCACTCACTCACTCATACTTCAAAATCAGCTCCCTCAGCCGCGACTGATTCTCACCATCTCCAGGTAGGTCAAATTCCTGTAGCCAGTCCTCTGACATGGAAGGATTATCATCTTCCTTGACTTCTTTCTCGTACAGGCGTGCAGATCGCATATGGGAGAGCGAGCTGGAATCCTGAGAGGTCTGGTGGATACATTGACCAGTTCCACTTCTACCCTTTCTGTCCTTCGACGCGACGAGGGAAGGTACCTAACTGTTGGCGTCACAAGTAAACCCCCTGGCAGTGATGATTGGCCTGGTTGCTCAAGTAACACAGTTATCCGGTTATCAGGAGGCCGCTAATCATTACGGACTCTCCAGGTTTTACCACCTCCTGTTTTGTCGATTTCACAGTCCCAATAAACCCATTACAGGACTCGGCTTGCTTGATGCTGTGAAAGGCGATCCTCCAAGCATCACTCAGCTCATCAGTTGTGTTATCGTATTCCATCGACTGTTTGATGACTTTCATTCCCAACACCACCGGAACCGGTTCGGAATACGCATGCCCAGGGAGTAATAACGCCAGGACATCTTGAACCTCACCAGGACGTATCTCTATTTTACTTCTGCGTAACCGTTGTATGGCATGTGTGTTCCATCAGCCGCTTTGACCAGATTATCTAAAGGGTTAACCTTTACCAGTGGCAGTTTCTCCGGAAGGAAGCTTCCCAGTATCCAAACAAGCTGGTGTGGCAACTCCATTCACATACACAATGGCCAGAGTTTTCTCGCCCACTATTGACCGCCATATTTCATCTTCGTCTCTGGACCAATTCTCGCCTAGCGTCTCCCCCCCCCCCCCTCCGTTGGGGGTTCCCTAATTTCCTGGTTCTGATTCTTCTGAGGACAATGTTACTGAATGTGGCCTTCTCCTGCAGTGATAGCATATGATAAGGTCGTAGTGGTCACTGTTGTAGGCCTCCAGCTGGTTTACCAGTTTGTGTAACTCACCCATCTTCCTAAGCAATGCATCCATTTTTGAGGTCAATGATGCAGTTTCATCTGGTACGGACTGTACTTGCTGACAGATATTCTTACCTGTTCTTGTTCCCTGACCCATACCTGTCCTGATCTTTACCTCATGCTCTCCGGCCCTGGCCGCCCATAGGAGATCATTGAAATTCTCCCCCGAATCAAACTTGTGTCGTACCGCTGAGCTTACTTCGTTGTCGCAGAGGCCACTCCAGAACTTTGTTCAGAGCATTTCTTGACCTCCCTGTCCTACAATTCGATTCTGGTGTGCCATCCTCAGAAGGCTCAAACAACTGATGGAAAGTTACCAACTGGCATTATAAAACTAATAAAATATAGCCTCGTTGACCCATGCTGCAAAGGGGCCATATGGTCCCCACTCTAAGGGACCATATACGGTTGCCAAGTCGTGGACTGGCGACATACCGTTACATATAACCTCAGCATTACTGTTGACAATTGTCGATTCCGGATTGCTTCAACAGTTTGATACCGATATTCAGTTTACCTCACATACCATGTAATTATGGTTAGAAACGATTTCCTCTTGACAAAACCGGTCAGACGCATTTTATTGAATTGAACAGCATAGTCTCAAGATTTGAATTCTTTGTGGCTTTGGTGGTTAAATCTTATACAGTTCCTTTGTCTCTTCCATCCACTGGCTGTACCCAAAATGCGGTGGTAAGTAACCCGAGTTTATCTGCGTTGAAAACTTGACCAAACATCGCCTGTGCTTTCAATCGCCTAAGCTGATGTTAGCACTCTACTCCTGCAGCATATTCAATATTCTACTCCTACCAACAACATTCTGGTTCCGTTCTTAACACACATTCAACTTCGCACGCTGCGACGAAATATTACCAAGTTCCTAGTATGTACTTGGGGTGAGCATTCAACAATCATGATACATGTAGCACAGGAGATGTACTTCATGTGGGGTAGAAATAATAAAACACAAAATAGTAAAACCAGATCGACAGTCCATTTTTACGCAACATTACCATGAGTTATATTTGCCTTGCTCTCGCATCGTTTGGCATGTTTTTGCATCGAAGAACCTACTGTTATTTAATCGATGGGATATTATCATTTTAATATTACTGTCCTCATTCACCCTCAAATGGTGAATAACACTTCCAGCTCACACATACTTATAATGAAAGAGATAAAAGATATATATGTGTTACTCTAGCGAGATACGTTTTATCATTTTATATAGAATTTTATAATAGCATAGGACTCAAATGTACAGGGTAGGTACAGGTTTAAAGAAAGTATCTGGTGGGTCATACCCTACCACCCCCAACATTTAGCTTAGGGTAAAGATAAGGTCAGGTTTCATGAACCTAGCTATAATTACCCTCAAGCTACTGATATTCAAAGGTTATAACCTATGAATCAATAATCAGTGTTCTCATTTCAAGCCGGTAGCCGCCGGAGCTTCGCCGGCTATTTGTTCTATTATCGCCGGGTACTCAGATTATCCCAAGTCATTAATTTACAAATAAACTTTAATAAAGTAATGTACATAATTTCGCTGACGCCCTATGGAACGAAGGAATCTGAAATTGGATGTCAACGGACAACAAATGCAGCAAAAAAACGCTCAATCTTTCTGCCGTAACGACGTCACAATGAGAACCGAAAGGATAAAGTTACGTCCACTAATTTACCTGCAAATCCAAATTCCCACGTAAACAGCGCTTTGCACGCGCCCCTACGAGTCTCCTCGAGAAACAGAGCTCTTCGATTAGAGCGCAGAGGTATTTTCACGGATACTATATCTCACGCTGCAAATGCCGCTGAGTGGAGAGCTTACGCACATGATGAAGTTGTAAGAAGGGCAGGTCGTCATGTCGGGGAAACAGACATCACTCCTGACATTTGGATTCGGTAACAAATTACCAGGTTTGTATTTTTATGGTATTTGTATCTAGTATAGTACAAGTTTTGACCAATATCTCAATTTATGCTGTCGAAAATATGATTTACGAGTACCGTTTGATAACACGAAAAGTGGACCATCCGTAATTTGATAAACAATTATTACATTGAAAATTACATTTTATTGCAATACATTACAAACACCATAGTTATAAAGAACACCATTGTTGTAATATAATCCTTACAAAACCCTATTCCACCAACTGCCCACCTACTTTTGGACCACCCTGTATAATTAACTCAAGTGAAAGTCTGTTTAGAGAACTTGAAAACCTGAAAATCACAGATATTTCACCCCTAAGTTTACACTTTATGAAAAGACAATTTGGGGCTCTAAAAGTGCTTCGATTGCGTCTCAGAGCATCTAGATCCCTGGAGCTTAAGGGGCCTAGGCGGCCCCTGGACCCCGGCCTAGGCCGGGGGCCTAGGCGGCCCCCGGACCCCTGCCATCAATAAATGCAGCTGTCTACTTTTCAAACTCAGCCTGCTACTTAAAATGAAAATGAGAACTACATAATAATACCACTTTAGGAAACATTGATGGAATCTGCTACCTCAAATGGTACCACCTAAATAGTAAGTATGTATTGAAAATAGACAATAATAACAAACACCATAGTTATAAAGAACACCATTGTTGTAATATAATCCTTACAAAACCCTATTCCACCAACTGCCCACCTACTTTTGGACCACCCTGTATAATTAACTCAAGTGAAAGTCTGTTTAGAGAACTCAAGATCAGTTAGAGATGAAGCTCAGTTTGTTAACTAAGACATACAAAAACAAACACAGCAGTTTGTGATAAGTTCATTTATTATAAATGACAGGGCAGATCAAAGAAATAATGACCGACGAGTAATGGGGGCATATAATCCAATACAGTTTCGAGACATGCCCCCAAAGAGAGAAATTTTGAATAAAGTTTGTACCCAGCAAAGGTGGGGACAGGAAAAGGTCCGAAAACGGGAAATAACAGAAAAGTCTGGGTGAGTGGAGAGGGTTTTTCCAGTTCCAAGAACAGTCGCTACAAGATCGGTCAGAGATGAAGCTCAGTTTGCTAACTAATACATACAAAAACAAACACAGCAGTTTGTGATAAGGCCATGACTGAGCAGGTCAAAGAAATAATGACAGGTGGGGACAGAAAAGGGGCCACAAAGGATAACAGTGAGAAGCTGATACCACGCCCCACCCGAAATCTTTGACCAATCTTTCACAGATAAAAGTGCTGCAGGGGAAAAAGATATATCAATAAGGAAACATACATGTTCAGGCGAAGAACCGGAAGCAGGTCTTTGCTGAACTCCTGTGGAACAACTACTGAAACAGCAATAGAAATACATGAAGATAAAGCAATCACTAGCATGTACCAAGAGATCGAGCAAGCTGGTAAATTTTGGTAGCCTATGAAAAAGAAGAGATAATGACAATCAATTTAGAACAAGAACATGTAGCATGAATTGAAGGTGTACAGTAAGGTATAGACCACGAGAACAGGCAGTGCTGACATCTCTTCTGTATTCATTACCCTTTGTTAAACCACAACCAGGCAAACCTGATTAGGACACACAGATTAGCAAGAGCAGGCAATGTACTCTTGCAAGAAAAATATCACATGTGTGAGAAGATGAACAACTAGGTGGGAGGTTATAATTTCTGTAAAAACTGGACACTTATTTGAGTCAGATAAATTCTTAGAATATATGAATTCTGATATAATGACTCAAAGCATCAGACTTCCAATGCTCCAATTTTCGTACAACTGCTTGAGGGACCCCCTGTGACAAAGCTGGTGTTGCTGCCCCAATTCTAAAGCTGTGGCTTTTGTATAAGCGAGGATCTAATCCAACAAGTGTCAAGACAGATTTGAGGACTTTTGTACAGTATGCATAGGGGACCAGTGTATGGTCACTGAACTGAAAAAGAGGACCAGAGGCATGTCGAAAGAAATTCAAATAATGCTGAAGAGCCCTCACTGGACATAATGTTGGGTCCCGATACAGTGGAATACTTATGGTCACAGGGTGCATGTCACTGTGTTTGAAATGTTTCAGAATAAGCGTTAGGCCGATAACATGAGTGGAATTGACCTGGAAGTCAAGGTCTTTAACCTGTAGGACATAATCGATTTTGTTAGTTTGAGATACCGTGAATTCCCCAACATGAAGGGCAATCAAAAACATGGCTTTGAACATGGATTTCTGAAGATATGCAGGAAATACCTTATCCACTGAACTCACCAGATTTTTAAGAATTGGCAAAGTGAATCTGTAGATTTATAATTTTGTACACCCTTCAGAACTTTACGAAGGAGAAAGTTATTGGTGACATCCCTCAAGCCCTCTAGTTTGTAGACAAAATTAATGGCAGATATGTAGGAGTGAATGGTGGAAGAACTGAGATTTTGAGTGAAAAGAAAAGCAACATAGTTTGCCAGCACTATTGGAGTGGCTGAAAAACTAAGACGTTATGCCTATCCGAAATATGCTTTGAACGAAAATACAAGTTATGGCGAAGAGAGGCTAATACTAGTCGTCTAACAAGTTTCATTATAACTTTTGACTTGGATGATGTTTGATTCATAATATCCACCAGGGCCGCATTATCAGTCATGAAAATGATCCTGTGGTTAGCCAGTTTTTCGCCCCAAATCTCTAAAGTTAAGACGACGGGAAAAAGCTCTTTGGCTGTTATAGACAAATCCTTAGTATCAGATTTTCAATCACCAGCAAACCATGAACTACCAACGATGGCGTCAAACCTTCCATGCACAGACGCTGCATCAGTATAGAGGCAGATTGTGTCCGAAAGCTCCGAAAACAGAAAACATAATTTTCCATTAAACTCAGATAAAAATTATAGCCACGCCTCTATAGCTGCATGCACCTCAGCATTGAGGCGGACATGGTAGTGAGGTTTTGACACTCCAGTGAAAAATCTTGGAGACGCCGCAACTACTGAGCAACAGAAATTTAGGTAGCCAAACATGCATGGATTGGAGCTCTCCAAGTGTGATTTTCTGCTTGCGGCGATATTTGCTAGCCTTAGCTAGCTTATCTTGGGGCAAACGAGCCATCATTTTGTCCGAGTCTAATTCTATGCCATATATGGCAATATCCTTTTGAGATTTTACGGTTTTTGAATGTTTGATTGGAATTCTCAGGTATTGACAAAGGGATATAAAATTGTCGAGATCCTGGCTGCACTTGTTGGAGTTAGCAGGTGCTACAAAGAAATAATCGTCAATCAGGTGGAACATACCAAACACTTTGAAATGGTGAAACCTAATCCACTGAAGACAACAGGTTAGGGGCTCAAAAAATTTGCAGGAAGATGTTGCTCCCATGGAAAGGCAACGGTCATAATAAAAGTGATCTTCCCATGTGAAACCCAAGAATTTTTGTTCCTCAGGACGAATGGGTATCAAACGAAAAGCATCCTCACTGTCAGCTTTAGACATAAGGCAATGGCGACCATGTTTTTGAACTAGAGTGATGGCATGTTCAATGGTATCGTAACTGACTTTGGTAACATGTTTTGGAATAGTCGAGTTAATTGACAATATGTCATCTGAATAAGACAGGTCATCTATTAGGCGATATTTACCTACTTCGTTTTTGGGAACTATACCTAAAGGTGAACAAAACAGGTCTGAAAAGGGAGGAGAAGAAAATGGGCCAGCTATGCGTCCAAGCTTCAATTCAACACTTAATTTTTCTGAGACTAATTTAGGATGTTGATAGATGGACGAATGGTTTCTTGGAACAGTGGACCTGTGATGATTTGTCACGCCCAGGATAAATCCAAAAGTGAAACAAGGAATCTGGTTAATGTAGGGTCATAAGATTGAATGAGTGGGGAAAGTCGATTGACACGGAAAGGTGTCGGCAGTGACGGAGCACTACTCCTTTGACTTGCACTGGCCAGAGCTGTTTCCCCCCACGTTTTGAGCATTCGTGTTTGAATAGACAGTTAGATTGGGTGCATTTCTCAGATTTGCAGAAACTTACTCCAACAGTAACCCGGTGGACAAGAGGTGGCTTTCCGATTGGAACGAAAAGTAAACTGGGCCATGGGTGTTTGAAGGGATAGAGGACCGAAAGAAAAAATTGGACATGTAGGGGTTACTTTTGAGAGAGGATAGTCTCCACGGCTCATCGTGTACCTTCCCCATTCCAATGGTTCCAGGGCTCGCAGTTTTCTAAAGTTCTCATCATAGAATTTGGCAGAAGTAAACCCGAATTGCTCATTCAAGAGCCGCATATGCTGCCATACTTGATGAGACCAACAATATGCTCAGGGAATTTTGAGCAATAAATAGTGATGAAAATATCATATGCATGTAACCACAGAGTATTTCTTGTTTTGGGAAGTTACACTCACCCGAGAGCCACTGGCGGTAAGTTTTATGAAAGTATCATCGTCGTGGGGGTTAATTCAGCGTCCCAAAATCAACATACTTGCTAGCAAATATTTTTGCTCGATTCTTTTCACCCACATTGAAACCTAAAGGCAAGCTAGAAGATCTCAAATTGAGTTTGAACCTGTCCTCATCATTTTTATTGTTTCCAAAGTCCAGAGAGGTGGACTTACCCAGTATCTGGGTAAGAAAAACAGAAGCGGACACAGATGGCCCCTCGGTACATGTAGCATCAGCTCCCTCAGCATGGTCAGGTATTGGAGATGGAGAAGATGGGATACCCTCACCAGCATGGTTGACATGTGTATATGTCTCAGTGGGATTGGCCTCCTTCCTGGCATCCAGGATTTTCATCACTTCCAAGGCCACCTCCGATGCAGAAGGACATCTGTGAGGAGCATCCGTGACATTGCCTATTGCCTTTTTGGATGCAGTGAAGAGGCCCTCAGACATGGTGGGACAGACTGCTTACGAGATGGTCTTGGCATCATGTCCAGCTGGAATAACAAATTGCTAACGGAGGAGAACAAAATATGTATTTTACTTGTATACGTAATTGTTAAAAACATGGCACACTCTGATATATATACTCTCCCATATGCGGATGAAAAAAAAATCAATGCAACATATGGCACACTCTCCATATGTGCATCAATAAGATCATATGGCACACTCTCCATATGTGAATTGTTAAGAACATGCGGCACACTCTCCATATGTGCATCAACAAAAACATATGGCACACTTCTATATGTAAATACAACCACACCATATGGCACACCTTCATATGGGGATTGTTAAAAACATGTGGCATACTTCCACATGTAAATCAATGCAACATATAATATGATATACAAACTATTTTTCCGGTACCAAGAACGGTGAATATCCTTTGCTTCTTGTCAGTATGGCATTCTAACCTTCTGTGTTATGCGTGTCGTGTGCAAATACATGTTGTATATAGGATAAACTTTCACATAGCAACGGGTTTTGCAAGAATACAAAATACTACCTCGTGAAACAAGTGATCACGGTTGAGGCAGAGTGCGTTTACCTCCCTCCGCAATAACACAGGAACATTCTTCCCGTGATACACTGAATGAGTGCAAAGGCACTCGATATCTGAACCATTCCATTTCCATCCCTAAACTGCCTGCTAGTGTGTATAAGAAAAAATATATAATATAACTTCTTTCTTCTTAGCCATTCGCCCACAAATGCAGACAAACGCGAACCGGCTCGTGTTGGAAATGTCACTTTCCCAGTACCGTACCCATGGCAAGCACGTGACATGTAGGTCAACGCTGGGGGACACCACCTCCAGCTCATTAGTTCTCATGTTCCTGTGGTTAATCTTGGGCAAGAAATATGCATAAAAAATCAATACAATATTTTATTTCTCTGCACTGAAAGAATCAGTTGATTTGTTATTCTTGTTAACTTATTAAGTTATGAAATGAAATGAGCACGACATGACCTAGTGAAAACAAAACAGCAGCAAGAAAGATAAAAATATTCGAGGAACCGTAACCCCCCCCATGAATCCTCAAAAAAAAATTTGGGGAGATCAGCGAACCCTGGGATTCCACGTAGAAATAATGTCTTGAAATGATATGTAAATTAATTGAATGTGGATTATGTAATTAGAGTATCTATATGTGTATTAAACAGACCATGCAGTTTGTGAGTGTACTATTTAAGTTGGAGTTTCAATATGTATCTAAGATCAACAATGAAATGTTGTGTAGGGTCGACCCAGCCCATTAGTTTGTGCTTATGTCCTATACCCGCCAAATAAGTTGCTGCCGAGGACGGTGCTAAAGTATTTGTTGATAAATGAGCAATAAATAGAATAATATGGTTGACAGGTGCTGGCCACAACTGAGGTAAACCTACTGTTCCTCTGAATGCTAAAAATGAATTAATGCCTGTAGCATAAGCTTTCAATGTTTTTGTTGCTAAATGATCGGTTCAGTAACTCGCTCGCTGCTACCCACAAATTTGCCAGATAGCTGCTGGCATCTGCGTCGCTTCCTTGTCGGCACGCGGTGCATGTCTCCGAAATCGGGCTAGCTGCAAACGAGAAAGAGAATCTGCAATATTGTTCTGAATTCCTGAAACATGAACCCCCCGGAAAACTATGTTGTGTGTCATACATTGTAACACTATGTAACGGACTAGGTTCATTACCCTGGATGACTTTGAGGTAGACTTGTTCAGGACTGTAACAACTGCCTCATTATCACATCGGAATATGATTTTCTTGTTAGCTAGTTGTTCCCCCCACACCATGACCCCCAGTGCTATTGGAAATAGTTCAAGGAATGTAATGTCCTTGCATATCCCCTGATCTAACCAATTAGGTGGCCAAGTGCCACAGATCCAGTGACTATTAAAGTATGCTCCAAATCCACATGAGCCACTTGCATCCGTGAACAGCTGGATCGACTCGTTTGATAACCAAAACTGGTCTACAAAAAATACCACGCCATTGAAGCTGACCAAAAAATCTTGCCACATTTTGAGGTCAGCTCGCATTC
>JAVTVY010052613.1:0-27840 GCA_036873755.1 Hanleya hanleyi
ACAAGTGTTATAGAATCTAGTTTTCTGCATTTCATTGAAGAATCATACAATTTCTCAAGCGACCTAAACGATATTAATTAAATTGATAGCAACCCCGTCCCAAGTATAAGCTGAATCTATATTTTTCTCACGTGCTAATTTAAATTTGAGCGATTCTGTTTTATTTTTCTAAGTTTATTGATCTGATATATTTGTAATATTTTGCTATATCTATAAATGTGACACTCATTTTATTTTTGTTTTTTGTTTCTGCGTCATGGCGAAGGTCTGGTAAAAGGAAATACAGGACGATACGATTATGGCGCTGATCACAGCATCTCATCTGTTAATATACGTCAACAGTGCTATGAATCCTGTTATCTACAACTTCATGAGTAGTGAGTATCAACCGAATATCAACCGAAATAGCAAATCGTCGTACAGCGCATATCAGCTGCACAACTATCGTCCTCATGGAAAAGGATCTTTGCTTAGTATTGGACTAATTTGGAATGTACTAGTATTTCCGGAATTTCATATATTTTTAATAAGAATTTTTATTTCTATGCCCTGATTTCCTTTTAAACATACACTCCACCCCAAGTAATGAAATGGGTTATTGTTTCATTTTTATTATTTCTTCTTTTTTTTTAGATCATAAAAATAGTAGTACTTTCCAAGAAAATATAAGAAAATATATCAAAATATATTCCGGAAATACACACTCAAATTTTCCGTTCCAAATTACTCTTGTACTTTATTACAAATTAGTTAAACAAAGATCCCTTTGAAGGTTTTCTTGTGGGGAATAGCTACAGCTTACCTGCGCTATAATCAATCTTCCGTACACTGCTTCACCACATTCGAGCAAACGAAAGTGAATCTCTTCCTCTATAAAAACAAATCTCGCTACCCGCCAATAACCTACTGATTTATCGACAAAATATCCAGGAAGAAAGTATTTAGAGGAGTAACCACGTGCGCGTCCATGTCCATGCGCTATGGCGAATGATGGAATTTTTCAAAGCAGACAGAATTTCCTCATAAGTACGTTCCAGACACCTCAATATAGAATAATAATATACAAAATATTGATATCTGACACAACAGAGCCAGAACCGTATTACAGGCAGTTCTAGATTCTTGAGGTAACCCTGGTAAGTTCTCTCCCTTGCTGCTGTGAGACACGAGGGTACCAGTCAGGTCATACATCCGAAAATCATTGTGTATTTCGTGCCTTGCAACAGAGAAGCTATCAACAGTTTGCAATGATGCACAATGGGCGGTAACATGGTTTTCCCGAAGTTGTTTGCATCCTGTTTGCAGTCGACCAGCCTGAATTTTGTTCTCACAGCTAACTTCTCCCACGTCGAGATAAAACAACGGATTTCTGATCAGGGAGCTCGGTGCTCGTTCATGTTACTATGACAATTCGCTTGGAGAGCTCGCGAGGAATGAACCATCATGTGGCTCGGATTGGCTGAAGCTTTGTATTGTTATCGAGCATTCCAGACATCCTCTCGACAGCGCATGCTCCATTTCACAGGCCCATTTATCATCCCTGCCTCCAAAAGCGGAAGTTGACCTTTACTAGGTTGCTATGACGTATAGGGGCTATCTCACGTTCGGCTATTTCCGTATTGGCGGAACAAGCCTCTCACATAGAACGCACAAATCCCCACCGGGGGTGGGGAGCGTATGGCGATCACGCAGTGAGCCGGCTGGGAAATAGTGCCTTTGATAATCGAGATATCCGGGCGCATTTCAATGTGAAATTCAGTTAAGTTTAACCAAACGAACATAATTCATTCAAATTATACAAATCTATTTCTATGTTTAGTTGAATAATAGCAATCTATGCCCAGAACTCAGCAACTGAGCTAATTTCCGCCAATACGGAAATAGACGAATGCGAGATTGGTTCCGCCGAAAATTAATAGTGCGCTTGATAAGATAAGATTCTTTATTGTACTGAGCATCCCATTTGGGACAAAGTACAAAACACATAAAAAATAGAATAAATAAGAAAGTAAACAAACAGGTGCGACGTTTCCGTTTCCGCTCCCAGAAATCCACTAGGCCAGAGGTCAGTTTTCGCAGCAAATGAGCGAATTACTTTTCATATGCTCTGTCCAGATAAACAAGCAAAATAATTTCCATATAATTCGTTCAACGCTAGGTCAACAGAGGTATTATGCAGACTTGAAAAGTAATCGAAATGCTCGGCAAACATCTATTTTACTATATATGATGTCACTTCCGGTGATGTGCGTGCGGCCCCGAATCCAGTCCAAAAATCTGACTGATGGCTGGGGTATCATTAGACCCCAGCGAGGTGGTTGCATTCCAGAGTGCAGTAGGGCTTGTAGAAAAGTGGACCTGTCAGATTGAATGGTTGGACACTACAGGGTACTGATAAGGCTAAAAGGATTATGCTTCTGGTGTCTTGAAACAGAGAAGCCATCAAAGTACATGTAGGAGAGAATATGGATCAAATAAGGGCAAATAAGGGATAGGACAATTGCGGTACCGACGGTTCGATATGACTTCGCATGCATGTATTCGGGTAAGCGCGTTATGAATTTTTTCTTCTCGAGTTCGCCAGGAATAAAGCATTTGATTGGCTATACCGTACTGGTATTGGGCTTTAAACATATTATGGTAAATATCTGGCGATATTAAACCGGGCATGTACAGATGTCTTTGATTGCGACTGTTCAAACGGTTTTCGCACATTGAAAGGGCATTAGCGCATCAGGGGGTCGCCTTAACACAGCCCCCCCCCCCCCCGCCCCCTGCGTCACTCTCTGCCCACCCCCTTACAGCCACGGTGTACTCTCTTGCAGTTTCACTCTCTTCTGTCTCACAAGGCACATATCTGAGA
Organism: Hanleya hanleyi; assembly: GCA_036873755.1. Classification (NCBI taxonomy): domain Eukaryota; kingdom Metazoa; phylum Mollusca; class Polyplacophora; order Lepidopleurida; family Hanleyidae; genus Hanleya; species Hanleya hanleyi. The sequence continues at coordinate 2,864 of JAVTVY010052613.1, forward strand.
TCATATCACAATATCACAACCCAATGACACGCATCTAGTGACACACACGGACGGACGGACGCACACGACATTGTAGACATCAGAAGCCATTGGATGTACCATAGGGAAAGGCGTATACAGACGTTTTATATATTGACTTTTTTCTTCCAGAACAATTCAGACGGGAGTTCATAGCCGCTTGTGGATGCTGCAGACTGCTGTTTAAAAGAGGAAGTAGACAAGGTGAATCGACTTTAACAATCGTTATTTGTTTATTGTCCATTGCATTCTCGTGACTTGGCCGAAGCCTGGGCGGAAGTTAGACACACAACAATTTTAAAACCATTTGATAGTAATTGTACACTTAAAGTACGAGAAAAATATATCGTTTAGATGCTATCCATTACGAACCTACTTTTAATTACTTTTTTACTTTGTACGACAGGTCTAGAAATACATCTGTCTATTCGATTGATTTCCGAAAACAACTCCATGTTCGAATTTGCTGATAATTATTTCTAATGACCAATCTTAAAGCTCGCTCATTTTTCTCAAAGAAAATCTCCCATCGAACCGTATAAGGTTAGTGTCACTAATTCTAAGAACGGCAAACGGCGAATCGAAATGCATTAACCCTTATAGAAAGTAAATTGTTATGACCAAAGCACCAGGATTTTATCATGTAAGCCATGACAAAATAATGGATTTACTAAGTAAACTATGGTAAAACCATAATGATTTGGTTGGAACCATGGTACTAATCCATGAGGGATGTTTGTATACACAGTTATCCCTGGTGTCGAAGTCGACGTTTCTCAGTGACAAACTTGATTAGAGCGTTCTACATACGGAACTGCTTGAAAATACCGCATTTTTGACAAATGTGAGTAGTAGGGTGACAGCATCTGGAGGCCATAGCGTCTCACTGCGCATGCGCGGAGTGAATAATTGGGTTGGCATAGGGGGGGTTCGCATGTCGTGAGTCAATGTAAATGAGGAGTATTTATGGAAATGAGGGGTGATTGTATGTGTGCGCATGCGTGAGTGTATGCGCATGCGTGAGTGTATGCGCATGCGTGAGTGTATGTAAATGAGGAGTAGAATATGGAAATGAGGTGATTGATGCGCATGCGTGAGTGTATGCGCATGCGTGAGTGTATGCGCATGCGTGAGTGTATGTAAATGAGGAGTAGAATATGGAAATGAGGTGATTGATGCGTGAGTGTATGCGCATGCGTGAGTCTATGCAAATGAGGTTATTGGGTTGATTGGTGTTGATTATTCAAGATGGCGGCTAGTTTTTCTAGGTTAGGGGTGGTCGGTTTCAAGATGGCGGCTTGTTAGGGTTGATTGGTGTTGATTCAAGATGGCGGTTAGTTTTTCTAGGTTAGGGGTGGTCGGTTTCAAGATGGCGGCTAGTTTTTGTATGTTAGGGGTGGTCGTATTCAAGATGGCGGCTTGTTTGTGTGTGTGATGGGTTTTTCCCCCCTCTTCATTTGCATATGTTCAAGATGGCGGCTTGTTTTTCTAGGTTAGGGGTGGTCGTATTCAAGATGGCGGCTGGTTATTGGGTTCATTGGTGTTGATTCAAGATGGCGGCTAAGCGGTGTAGGAATGGGGTTCCTTTCTCCCATCACTCGCTGTAATAAAACAAACCACCTGTTTTCATTGACGTGGATGTCGTTCACGGCAGCTAATAAATGTCTCGATCATGAGAATTGTAGAAAAATGAACAAAACAGACCCTTGGATTACGCTGCGAAAACACAAGCTAGGCGCCAATCTTTGCAATTTTTCCAAAGTCACGCGCGCAGTGAGGTCGTGTTGAAAAGTACCAGCGGGTAAATGTATCACTACACGCATAATTATAAGCTGTATCATGCGTACTAGGGGTACCCGATTATTTAAAAAAACCCTTCGCGTACGTAGAGCCTCTATTACCTATATACTATGGCTTGGCAAGCCTCGGGTTTCACTCTCTCACAGCCTAGGGATGGTTCTGATAATTATTAAGACTTGAAATTCTAGTCCAGCAATGCACTAAATTTATTTTTTATCCTCGTATGAGTCCAGACTATTAATTTATCCACTCGGGCATCTGAATGTTCACACGAGATGCCATACTGGGGATAAGCCTTTCAAGTGCTCGGTGTGTAAGTACAGATGTACAATTCAGTCCAGTTTGTCAGTACACATGAGAACTCACACTGGAGATAAACCCTTCAAGTGCTCAAGATGTAATTACAGGTGTACTGTGCAGTCGAGCTTGAAGACCCACATGCGAACTCACACTGGAGATAAACCGTTCAAGTGCTCGTTGTGTCAATATCGATGCAACAACCAGTTAAGTCTGAAGACGCATATGAGAAGTCACACTGGAGAAAAACCATTCAGTTGTTCGCTATGCGAGTACAGGTGTACAGTGCAGTCAGGTTTCACGATTCACCTTAGAATTCATACTGGCGATAAACCGTTCAAGTGCTCGGTGTGTGAGTGCAGATGTACAGCCCGGGCGTTGACATTCCGGAGTGAAATAACATAAACCCCCAGAAAACTCCGGTCCGACCAGTGGTGTTCTCCTGACTTAAAATGGAGAACAATGCGACCCGAATTTCTGAAAAAATTAGTTTTACTATATATGCATCTCGAAGCAGCTACAACATTTCAGGTAATTTGTGGACTATCGCCGGTGGCGATAGGAGACTATGATGGAGAAAAGTCTAATTTGAAATCTCCAAACATTCAATTTTATACTGTCCTGAATGAATGTGTTCACATTACAGATGTATGCTGACCCATCAAATTTTCAGTAAAGTTTTGACAATGAAATTGGTTAACTGTCTCTAAACTAAAACATGCTCATCAGACATTCACAAAGGATTCACAAAGTACAAATCCAGTGCAGTAACACAACCATGCAGTCATATGGATTGCAGAATAACTGTTTCTCACAAATAACTGCGCACATAGACGTTTTACAATATCCGATCTAAAAGGTCATGAAATGAAATATCGTCAATAGCTTTGTCAAAACAAACAGCACTGGAAATTAGAACACATCACAATATATATATACGTACTGTGACATTTAAAATACGACTTATAGTCTGCATGCACAATTACTGCAATAAAATTGGCATAAGTCTGGTGATTGAAAAGTCGCTCTTTACCTAAAAGTATGGTGGCTAACGGGTCGGTATTTCACATTTCTCCACTGACCAAAGTTGAATGATACTCTCGCATAGAGATCAAGCAAAGTTATGCTGTAGAAGCCTGGTTATTTTTTATTGTTTATGGTATCATCCTGAATTTCTGGTGTAAAGGGTTACTGCTGGAATGATCACCTATGCAAGTACTAGCATCATTTCCTTGCCCTCCGATAATTTCCTTTTGGTTTTGTTTGAGTTGCTTGATCTCTATGCGAGAGTATCATTCAACTTTGGTCAGTGGAGAAATGTGAAATACCGACCCGTTAGCCACCATACTTTTAGGTAAAGAGCGACTTTTCAATCACCAGACTTATGCCAATTTTATTGCAGTAATTGTGCATGCAGACTATAAGTCGTATTTTAAATGGCACAGTACGTATATATATATTGTGATGTGTTCTAATTTCCAGTGCTGTTTGTTTTGACAAAGCTATTGACGATATTTCATTTCATGACCTTTTAGATCGGATATTGTAAAACGTCTATGTGCGCAGTTATTTGTGAGAAACAGTTATTCTGCAATCCATATGAGTGCATGGTTGTGTTACTGCACTGGATTTGTACTTTGTGAATCCTTTGTGAATGTCTGATGAGCATGTTTTAGTTTAGAGACAGTTAACCAATTTCATTGTCAAAACTTTACTGAAAATTTGATGGGTCAGCATACATCTGTAATGTGAACACATTCATTCAGGACAGTATAAAATTGAATGTTTGGAGATTTCAAATTAGACTTTTCTCCATCATAGTCTCCTATCGCCACCGGCGATAGTCCACAAATTACCTGAAATGTTGTAGCTGCTTCGAGATGCATATATAGTAAAACTAATTTTTTCAGAAATTCGGGTCGCATTGTTCTCCATTTTAAGTCAGGAGAACACCACTGGTCGGACCGGAGTTTTCTGGGGGTTTATGTTATTTCACTCCGGAATGTCAACGCCCGGGCTGTACATCTGCACTCACACACCGAGCACTTGAACGGTTTATCGCCAGTATGAATTCTAAGGTGAATCGTGAAACCTGACTGCACTGTACACCTGTACTCGCATAGCGAACAACTGAATGGTTTTTCTCCAGTGTGACTTCTCATATGCGTCTTCAGACTTAACTGGTTGTTGCATCGATATTGACACAACGAGCACTTGAACGGTTTATCTCCAGTGTGAGTTCGCATGTGGGTCTTCAAGCTCGACTGCACAGTACACCTGTAATTACATCTTGAGCACTTGAAGGGTTTATCTCCAGTGTGAGTTCTCATGTGTACTGACAAACTGGACTGAATTGTACATCTGTACTTACACACCGAGCACTTGAAAGGCTTATCCCCAGTATGGCATCTCGTGTGAACATTCAGATGCCCGAGTGGATAAATTAATAGTCTGGACTTATACGAGGATAAAAAATAAATTTAGTGCATTGCTGGACTAGAATTTCAAGTCTTAATAATTATCAGAACCATCCCTAGGCTGTGAGAGAGTGAAACCCGAGGCTTGCCAAGCCATAGTATATAGGTAATAGAGGCTCTACGTACGCGAAGGGTTTTTTTAAATAATCGGGTACCCCTAGTACGCATGATACAGCTTATAAATTTAAGGCACCGTTAATTCACGGAATCAATGACTGAAATAAGTGCTCATCATTTCCCAAACAACACGCCTACCGCTGTAAAAATAGTCAAACTCAGAAGCAAGTAAAAGGATAACTCTTGGGTCCCAAACGAATAAGGGGGCACTACTCTGCAGGGATTTGTGTGTATGCGTGTAGTGATACATTAGTTTTACTATATATGCATCTCGAAGCAGCTACAACATTTCAGGTAATTTGTGGACTATCGCCGGTGGCGATAGGAGACTATGATGGAGAAAAGTCTAATTTGAAATCTCCAAACATTCAATTTTATACTGTCCTGAATGAATGTGTTCACATTACAGATGTATGCTGACCCATCAAATTTTCAGTAAAGTTTTGACAATGAAATTGGTTAACTGTCTCTAAACTAAAACATGCTCATCAGACATTCACAAAGGATTCACAAAGTACAAATCCAGTGCAGTAACACAACCATGCAGTCATATGGATTGCAGAATAACTGTTTCTCACAAATAACTGCGCACATAGACGTTTTACAATATCCGATCTAAAAGGTCATGAAATGAAATATCGTCAATAGCTTTGTCAAAACAAACAGCACTGGAAATTAGAACACATCACAATATATATACGTACTGTGACATTTAAAATACGACTTATAGTCTGCATGCACAATTACTGCAATAAAATTGGCATAAGTCTGGTGATTGAAAAGTCGCTCTTTACCTAAAAGTATGGTGGCTAACGGGTCGGTATTTCACATTTCTCCACTGACCAAAGTTGAATGATACTCTCGCATAGAGATCAAGCAAAGTTATGCTGTAGAAGCCTGGTTATTTTTTATTGTTTATGGTATCATCCTGAATTTCTGGTGTAAAGGGTTACTGCTGGAATGATCACCTATGCAAGTACTAGCATCATTTCCTTGCCCTCCGATAATTTCCTTTTGGTTTTGTTTGAGTTGCTTGATCTCCATGCGAGAGTATCATTCAACTTTGGTCAGTGGAGAAATGTGAAATACCGACCCGTTAGCCACCATACTTTTAGGTAAAGAGCGACTTTTCAATCACCAGACTTATGCCAATTTTATTGCAGTAATTGTGCATGCAGACTATAAGTCGTATTTTAAATGTCACAGTACGTATATATATATTGTGATGTGTTCTAATTTCCAGTGCTGTTTGTTTTGACAAAGCTATTGACGATATTTCATTTCATGACCTTTTAGATCGGATATTGTAAAACGTCTATGTGCGCAGTTATTTGTGAGAAACAGTTATTCTGCAATCCATATGACTGCATGGTTGTGTTACTGCACTGGATTTGTACTTTGTGAATCCTTTGTGAATGTCTGATGAGCATGTTTTAGTTTAGAGACAGTTAACCAATTTCATTGTCAAAACTTTACTGAAAATTTGATGGGTCAGCATACATCTGTAATGTGAACACATTCATTCAGGACAGTATAAAATTGAATGTTTGGAGATTTCAAATTAGACTTTTCTCCATCATAGTCTCCTATCGCCACCGGCGATAGTCCACAAATTACCTGAAATGTTGTAGCTGCTTCGAGATGCATATATAGTAAAACTAATTTTTTCAGAAATTCGGGTCGCATTGTTCTCCATTTTAAGTCAAGAGAACACCACTGGTCGGACCGGAGTTTTCTGGGGGTTTATGTTATTTCACCCCGGAATGTCAACGCCCGGGCTGTACATCTGCACTCACACACCGAGCACTTGAACGGTTTATCGCCAGTATGAATTCTAAGGTGAATCGTGAAACCTGACTGCACTGTACACCTGTACTCGCATAGCGAACAACTGAATGGTTTTTCTCCAGTGTGACTTCTCATATGCGTCTTCAGACTTAACTGGTTGTTGCATCGATATTGACACAACGAGCACTTGAACGGTTTATCTCCAGTGTGAGTTCGCATGTGGGTCTTCAAGCTCGACTGCACAGTACACCTGTAATTACATCTTGAGCACTTGAAGGGTTTATCTCCAGTGTGAGTTCTCATGTGTACTGACAAACTGGACTGAATTGTACATCTGTACTTACACACCGAGCACTTGAAAGGCTTATCCCCAGTATGGCATCTCGTGTGAACATTCAGATGCCCGAGTGGATAAATTAATAGTCTGGACTCATACGAGGATAAAAAATAAATTTAGTGCATTGCTGGACTAGAATTTCAAGTCTTAATAATTATCAGAACCATCCCTAGGCTGTGAGAGAGTGAAACCCGAGGCTTGCCAAGCCATAGTATATAGGTAATAGAGGCTCTACGTACGCGAAGGGTTTTTTTAAATAATCGGGTACCCCTAGTACGCATGATACAGCTTATAATTATGCGTGTAGTGATACATTTACCCGCTGGTACTTTTCAACACGACCTCACTGCGCGCGTGACTTTGGATAAATTGCAAAGATTGGCGCCTAGCTTGTGTTTTCGCAGCGTAATCCAAGGGTCTGTTTTGTTCATTTTTCTACAATTCTCATGATCGAAACGAACTGGAATTTTCAGGGCACGCGTATCGAGTACTCATTGAGAGACTTACACTATTTTAATGGGGAAACTTAATTATTTTTTAATGTGCGGGGTTTTGTGTATTTTCGTGACGGCTCGAGAACCCAGTAAAAAATTAAAATTCATAATGTAGACAAGGGCTACAGGGCTGAAATTTTTAATAGGAGCCCTTGATTTATGTGAGCTGAATTAGAACTAAAAATTCTACGGGGGCCTGACAGTTATTGTACACTAACAATCGTTTATAAATTCCTAAGAAACACACCCAGAGTTTAGAGAGCGTTTGTTTCCTCTGCCATTTGGATTGCTATCGCCTGGGTCCGCGCGATGTGCATAAATAGTCGCCCCTTTGGAATAATTTTACCACAAATTTTTTGACGTTCTCAAGAAACCATGGCCAACAACAACACAATTTCCAGTGAAGATACTATGCCAAGAAGAAGACGACCAATGAATAGAAGAATGGAGGAGAGCGAGGATGACGAGGGAGAAGATATCCCGCATTTGACCAGGGACAAACAAAGAAGGATGAAACGAGAAATAAAATCGTTTTGGCAGCAGGAATTTCGGAGCTGGACAGCCATGCTGCGGGGCCGGAATGGAAACACACAGCAGACGACCACCGCCCAGAATATTAGGAATTTACTCAATGCCGCAAGCAGTACAGTGGACGAGCCGGGTTGGTTCTACCTATTGAGTAGAGTAATGAATGAAGACAGACGTACCACTCCACCTCCCGTAATGACGGTGCAACCATTTGAGTCAACCCCACCGAACCCGTTCCCTCTTCAAGAGCTGCCAGTCCCGGAGTTACCTGACCCCCCGTCAACCACAGTGATAGCTCCAGCTAATTTTCTGGATGGACTACCAATTATGGTTAACAGTAGTGAAAATGAAGATGATGACATGCCAATGATGGGGGATTACTACACCCGTGATGAGGAGGGATATTTCACCTGCCACAGACACACAGTATAGAAAGTAGGCTACTTCTCGTCAATAAAAAGACGTTAAAATAATAAACTGTCCTTGTCAGGACAAAAAAATAAAATATAAAAAAAAAAAAAAAAAATCCTTCGAAAGAGGATGATTTTTTCTAACTTGAGCACATCAATTATATAAGCACAGAATGTCCCACATTTTCCCCTTTCTTAGCAAACTGCATTCACCCAAAAATACAACCCCTGTCCACTATCAACCGTTCTTGTCAGAACGAATCTCTTATATATATATACACAGGATTTATTTTTTCTTTTTTCTCTATCCCCCCTCATTAATTTAATATTACATAGTCCCAGGGATAAGGGACTTTAAAAATTGTTTTAAAAACCCCGGTATAAGGGGTAGGAAAATTTATTTTGATAAGCGTGGGGGTTATGTCCATTAATTTAATATTATAGTGCGAGGGTATAATGGACTTTATAAAAATTTATTTTCATAAGCGTGGGGCATTTATTTTCAACGAACACAGGGCTGTGATTCTCGTGTTTAATTTTTGTGCATAGTTAGAAGTTCCCTTTCGGAAAACATGGGTGGTTTTTAAAAAAACCTTTGGAATCTGTAGTAAATATAGCCATTTACTTCGTTGACAGGGCCATTCTTCTCTCAACACATACGGGACAGGTTAAAAGTAGTAATTGACACTGTACAGGTGTGTTGTTGTACGGTACACAGGTAGGTATTCCGGCTTGACGGTGGATGCAAATTTCGCAGAGTGCTAAATGTCCACATGGGCCGATCGCATATTTTGAAAACGGATTTGCACACTCAACGCAATGAATATACAAATTTTTTTTTCGTTCGGTGTGGCATCCCAAGGTTTTTGTTGTAATTCCCCATACATAATACGCTGCGTCGTGGAGTTTTGTCTTCTTGGGCGTTATATTCTTCACTGTTCGTCGGCTTGGTGTTGTAGCTTTTCTCTGTTTTTTTGGCCTGGTTGTGTTTTCTTCCCTGTTCAAATCTTCTTGTCTTGCGTCTTCCCCTTTTTTCAAATCTTCTGCTTGTTTTGGCCTCTTCAAATCTTTTTCTGTTTTTCTGGAGTCTTCCTCATCATTTTCTTGTGTAGTCTCTTGTAGCGGTTCATCTTGTTGATTCAACAGCGTTGCTAGCAGACTGTCTATGTTGTCTATATGGGTTTCTTCGGCTGGATTAACATCGGTAGGGGCTGCAAGGTCGAATAAATTAGTTTCTGGAGGGTCTGTCGTAGTTGCAGGCTTGTTCCGGGCTGGTGCTGATGGAATAATTTGCTTAATCATTTCATCTATCCAGGGTTGATCGTCTATCAAATTGATGATACCGGGGAGGAGTTGATTCTCATCATCAGGATCATTGGGAAACAGGTCGGCTGTATCGAAATCCATGATTTCAGTCCAAGGTGGTGTCTCCATGACTGAGTGATCAGGTGTGAATAATTAAAAAATTCTCAGCTATTTATAGGGTAAAAGACGCGGACCCCGGCGAACCCATTTTAGCTGTAGACTATATTTTTTTACGACAAAATATTTGTGTTTCTTTTTCCAAGTTTAAACAGCTTGTCATTTTACAATCACTGTGCGTGTCCCATATATTTTTATGGCAAATTCAACTGAGGCAATTGAATGTATAGTATAAAAGATTGAACAATATAACGTTAGAACTAGGCAGATATTTATTAATTTTTTGGGGATTTAAACCCATAAAATTCGTGTACGGAAGTGAGAAAAACCCAGGTAGATGGGAAAATAATTGATTTTCCTGGCTAAAAAATTACGTGTAGACTGGGTTACAGTCTTATCATAGTTCCCTGAAAAATTATTAGGGTTTTATCGAAAAATAATAGGTATTTTTAATGCTTGGGCCATGGTCACACAGCACAGTGGACCAGTCTATCTTACACTTGACTGACACCGTTCAAATGAGGGATAGGGGATCGCGAAAGTGGCATGCTAGGGGATCGGGAAACTGACAACATTTTTGGCAAAAAACCCAAAGACCTCATTTGCATATTTTGAAACCGACCACCCCCACCCTACAAAAACAAGCCAACATCTTGAAACCGCCATATGCAAATGAGGGATAGGGGATCGGGAGAGTGACATGCTAGGGGGATCGCGAAAGTGGCATTGGTCACCATCTTGAACACGACCACCTCTACCATACAAAAACAAGACGCCATCTTGAATACGACCACACACACACAGCCGACTATAAAAATAACGTGTAGTATGTTCAGATTTATTGACAACTACACATCATGAGTTTTTTTCTACGCATCATGAGTTTACCACGAGCCTTGCTCACCCATCATCCTAGAGATGCAAGGAATAGGGGTACACAAGAACATAGCGAGATAATTACCCGAAAAGAACAAGACAACAACAGAATGGAGGACATACAAGAAAATAACGAGGCCGACACCCGTGATGGAGAACAAGACAGCGGATGGTTAACTACTAGACCTGCAACAATAACCACCTCCACTGCAAACACTGAAAGTATAATCACTTCGGCTGAGATATCACGCCTCAACGAACAAATTATCGACATGAGGGGAGCGATGTTGGAAATGGAGACGACAATCACGGTACTGGAAGATGAGATATCATACCTCAACGAACAAATTATCGACATGATGGAAGCGAAGTTGTATATGGAGACGACAATGACGGTACTGGAAGAAGAGATTGCCAGACAAAAGAAACTACGACATAGTGAATTACCGATGCATTGACGCCGGAGAGGTGCTGTGAAGCAAATATACCGTACCTCTCGTGTGACACTATCCAAAGGCCCTTTTTCAGGGCCAACCCATCTTTCCGAAAGAGAAACTTCTTTCATAAAGCACTGCAAACTTAACACAAGCTCCCAGCATCTTTTTCCCCCAAAAAAAAAAAAAAAAATTTTTTTTTCAAAACGTAAACAAACACAATATGTAGTAGTAGTGGTAAAAAACCCATCTTTTGGATGGATGGAAAAGTTGTTTTAAATTTTATTTTGAGGTAGAGGGCCGAGTGAGGTATCATAGTGAAGCTGACGTGAAATGCTTCACAATGGTATATCACTCGATCCGATTGGACCACTAGGGCGCCCCTAGCGGCAAAAATAAGAAAACCCCATACCCACTACCCATTACCTACCCCCCAATAACCTTTTTGGAATTAGAGGCGTCCCTAATGGCGCAATCGGGTCGAGTGAGGTATTAAATTGAAGGTGACGTGAAGCAGCATCTGATAGACTGGGTGTGGGCTTGAATTAGGGTAATTATGCGCATGCGCGAAGATGATATAAAAAATAGCAAATCTTGAAAAATAGCCTTTTTGAAGTTAGAGGCGTACCTAATGGACCCATCGGGACGAGTGAGGTGTCAAATTGAAGGTGACGTGAAGGAGCATCTGATAGACTGGGTGCGGGTTGAACTATCAGCATTCTGCGCATGCGTCATCTTCAAAATATCCTTTTTTGAGTTATAGGCGCCCCTAGTGGTCCAATGGAGACGAGTGAGGTATCATTGTGAAGCATTTCACGTCAGCTTCAATTTGATACCGTACCCGACCCACTACCTTCAAAATAAAAAAATCTTCATACACCAGGTATTGATTTCGATCTGCAAAATAGTCTTTTTGGAGTTAGGGAAGCCCCTAGTGGTCCAATCGGGTCGAGTGAGGTATCAATGTGAAGCATTTCACGTCAGCTTCCATTTAATACCTCACTCGACCCACTACCTCTAAAATAAAAAAAATAAAAAAATCTTCGTACACCCGATGTTGACATTTATCTGCAAAATAGCCTTTTTGGAGCTAGGAGAGCCCCTAGTGGCCCGATGGAGCCGAGTGAGGTATCAATGTGAAGGTGAGATGAAGGGCCAGCTGATGGACTGATGTGGGTTGAACTATCAGCATTCTGCGCATGCGCAAGAATGGAAATAGACGTTTTTGGAGCTATTTGACTATTAAAAAAGGAAAAAAATGAACACTAAGCATTTTTTTAAATTACTATTTTTTATTAACACACAATGAACGTATTCACAATTGAATTTAATACAATTATAGGTAAGTATTGAATTTTTTAATACAATTAACAGTGAAAAAACTTTTGTAATACAATCTCTCCAGATCAATACATGTTTTTCCTTGTTCTCAATAGTTCGTCAACAAGACTTGTTTGAATTCATCATCATCTTTCCGTCCTTGGTGCACATAGATGTACGTTACGATCTCTTCACGTGGGATTTTGGAAGGACAAGCCGCTACCACTGCCGTGGCAATTTGCGCCTCCGTCACAGCCTGTAGTGCTTCAGTGAGGGACTCGTATGAGGCTACCAGAGTGTTCATGTGAGGTCTGATGAGCTGCAGGACTGTCTCGATGTACTTCTCATATATATAGTGCGACACCTGATAGGCCAGAGTTTGACGAATTGTACTGGCTAGACGCTGCAACTCCCGCCAGGCCGTTAATTTCAATGTCACCCCTTGAGGACAAGCCACCAGCTCTTGTGTATCTAACCTTTTTCGCCATTTTCGAATATGCACCAAGAGCTGGTCATTGAAATAAGCACAGCTCACATAGAGGTCGTCACCCACAGGAAATTTCGCTTCGTTATTCCCCTGGTCAAGAATAACCGCATCGATGGCGTAATCAAGGGCCTCCAGTTTTTGCCAGGTGTCCAAGTTCATGGCAATATGCTTACCAGGTCTGTCGTTAAAGCCCGCTGCATTAAAATGCACTTCCTCGTCTTTGACACTGACCGTCAAACAGGGTGTGAGCTCCCAAATGTCCTTGTCAGCTGCCTGGTGAGCCGCGTCGATCAGATTGTTGATCTCCTGGACAGACAGAGGAAGTTCTTGTTTCACTTGCTGGGTCTCAACCACAGGTATTACTAACGGGGTTAGTCGAGGGCGTTTGGCACGTCCAGCCCGTTTAACAGGTGGAGTACTCTCTGGGCTAGTACGTTTGCTACCTGTACGCTCTTCGTCCACCACTAACATAGCCTCATCTCGTAGAACGGCGTCGTCGGAAATCAATAGATGTGCTAGTTCGTCATTTCCCGTGATCTTCAGCCCCTCCTCCAAGAGTAGACATGCATAGGGGCCATGGCGCAGTAGAAAGTCGATGAGAGCTTTGTTTTGTCCTGAAAAAGTTTTCTCGGCCATGATATCGTCGACATGCTCTTTCATGAGTATGTGTTCCTGCATAAGGAAATCACATAGTTCACCCACACGCTGTATTTCATCAATGAAGCGAACACGGTTGTTTCGAAGCGACACTTGCACGGTTGGCTCCATGACTATAGGCTCAGGCTGATGAGCAACTGCTACGGTGTAAAAGTAGGGTGAATGAGCACCGGTAAAAGTGGAAAAAGTAAAAGGTTCACAGCCCATACAACACAGGCAAGCTGACTGGATGACTGGCTGGCTGACTGGCTGGCTGGCTAGAGGTGAAGCAGACTAGAGGTGAAACAGGCAGGCTGGCTGGTCAGGTCAGGTAAGTCAGAGTGCTCCACAAAGTAGTGCAATTGAATACACCCCTTTCCCTAAAAATCGACTGCTTTTATACGTTTTCCGGTGGTCGGTTTCAAGATGGCGGCTAGTTTTTGTATGTTAGGGGTGGTCGTATTCAAGATGGCGGCTTGTTTGTGTGTGTGATGGGTTTTTCCCCCCCCTCTTCATTTGCATATGTTCAAGATGGCGGCTTGTTTTTCTAGGTTAGGGGTGGTCGTATTCAAGATGGCGGCTTGTTTGTGTGTGATGGGTTTTCCCCCGCTCATTTGCATATGTAGTCGGTTTCAAGATGTTGGCTTGTTTTTTGTATGTTAGGGGTGGTCGTATTCAAGATGGCGGCTTGTTTGTGTGTGTCATCTTGAACATATGCAAATGAAGAGGGGGGAAAAACCCATCACACACACAAACAAGCCGCCATCTTGAATACGACCACCCCTAACATACAAAAAACAAGCCAACATCTTGAAACCGACTACATATGCAAATGAGCGGGGGAAAACCCATCACACACAAACAAGCCGCCATCTTGAATACGACCACCCCTAACCTAGAAAAACAAGCCGCCATCTTGAACATATGCAAATGAAGAGGGGGGGGAAAAACCCATCACACACACAAACAAGCCGCCATCTTGAATACGACCACCCCTAACATACAAAAACTAGCCGCCATCTTGAAACCGACCACCCCTAACCTAGAAAAACTAACCGCCATCTTGAATCAACACCAATGAACCCTAACAAGCCGCCATCTTGAAACCGACCACCCAATAGACTCACGCATGCGCATACACTCACGCATGCGCATCAATCACCTCATTTGCATATTCTACTCGGGAAAACCCATCACACACACAAACAAGCCGCCATCTTGAATACGACCACCCCTAACCTAGAAAAACAAGCCGCCATCTTGAACATATGCAAATGAAGAGGGGGGAAAAACCCATCACACACACAAACAAGCCGCCATCTTGAATACGACCACCCTAACATACAAAAACTAGCCGCCATCTTGAAACCGACATTCTACTCGGGAAAACCCATCACACACACAAACAAGCCGCCATCTTGAATACGACCACCCCTAACCTAGAAAAACAAGCCGCCATCTTGAACATATGCAAATGAAGAGGGGGGAAAAACCCATCACACACACAAACAAGCCGCCATCTTGAATACGACCACCCCTAACATACAAAAACTAGCCGCCATCTTGAAACCGACCACCCCTAACCTAGAAAAACTAACCGCCATCTTGAATCAACACCAATCAACCCTAACAAGCCGCCATCTTGAAACCGACCACCCCTAACCTAGAAAAACTAGCCGCCATCTTGAATAATCAACACCAATCAACCCAATAACCTCATTTGCATAGACTCACGCATGCGCATACACTCACGCATCAATCACCTCATTTCCATATTCTACTCCTCATTTACATACACTCACGCATGCGCATACACTCACGCATGCGCATACACTCACGCATGCGCATCAATCACCTCATTTCCATATTCTACTCCTCATTTACATACACTCACGCATGCGCATACACTCACGCATGCGCATACACTCACGCATGCGCACACATACAATCACCCCTCATTTCCATAAATACTCCTCATTTACATTGACTCACGACATGCGAACCCCCCCTATGCCAACCCAATTATTCACTCCGCGCATGCGCAGTGAGACGCTATGGCCTCCAGATGCTGTCACCCTACTACTCTTGTCATTTAGATGCAGATCTAGTAGAGAAGGGGTATGTAGATCGATGTAGGTCGCACAGAAAG
Organism: Hanleya hanleyi; assembly: GCA_036873755.1. Lineage (NCBI taxonomy): Eukaryota > Metazoa > Mollusca > Polyplacophora > Lepidopleurida > Hanleyidae > Hanleya > Hanleya hanleyi. The sequence continues at coordinate 18,454 of JAVTVY010052613.1, forward strand.
CATTTCTGTGACATCCACTGTCACTGTGGTGTATGAAAAGGTGGGAAATAACTATATTCTTGAAAATATGTACGGTATATATATAGTCACAACAACAACAACATCGACGAATACACCCACTGCTACCCAAGCCACTGTGGACCTCGTGCCAGTGCACCTGTCGCTGCCATCGGAGAAAGATCTCATTGTTCAACAATTAATGTGAAAAAGGCAGATTATTACAATTTGTAATCCTAAATATTCAACCTTTAAAGATAGGAGGGAAGAAATGCCGGAATTAGAAAAAAACCGAATGTACACGATATAGTGGATATAACAGATATATGAATCACATAGATTACACGGTCCCCCGAGTTCATAAAGAGTAGTATAGTTGGCGAAGGTGAATGGGGAGCTCCTGTTAATTAATATGTAATCAGATTAATTAATCAATTATCATAACATTGCTTGTGTGATAATGTATCTTGAATCTGAACAGGTTTGTACGACAATCATTACAAGTTACACTTCTCCCATGATCGTTGTGCTTTCAAGCAAACCGGATCAACGGAACGTGACGTATTTGACCGAGTTGCTTTGATCTGATTTGATCTAAAACCTCATCAGTTTGATTTACTTATTGGTATTCTGGTGATCTGTATCATATTCATATTAAAATCACAAGAAGCTAAGAAAAAAGAGTATAGCGGTGGCTTTTTTAGTCCACAATCAGCAGATGGTGGGCTGTTCAAATCACTTTTTGTTCGTGGTCCGTCGTCCGTCGAGGCGTCCGTCCGTCCGTCCGTGGTGTGTCATCCGTCCGTCCGTCGTCAGTCGTCCGTCCGTCCGTTGTCAGTCGTCCGTCCGTCCGTAAGCAATTCTTGTTATCGCGATTTCTCAGGAACTACTGCGTGGATCTTTCTCAAATTTTGCACACAGGTTCCCCTTGGGGTCTAGTTGTGCAAGATACCTTTTCTGGTCCGATTCGAAAATCCAATATGGCCACCAGGCAGTCATCTTGGATTACCCCATGAAAAATTGTTATCGCGATTTCTCAGGAGCTACTGCATGGACCTTTCTCAAATTTGGTACACAGTTTTCCCTTGTAGTCTAGTTGTGCAAGATACCTCTTCTGGTCCGATTCAAAAATCCAATATGGCCACCAGGCAGCCATCTTGGATTTCCGCACAAAGACTTGTTATCGAGATTTCTTAGGAACTACTGCCTGAATCTTTCTCAAATTTGGTACTCAGGTTCTTCTTGGGGCCAAGTTGTGCAGCATACCTTTTCTGGTCCGATTGGAAAATCCAATATGGCCACCAGGCAGCCATCTTGGATTTCCCCATGAAACGTTTTTATCGTCATTTATCAGGAAGTACTGCATGGATCTTTCTCAAATTTGGTACACAGGTTCCCCTTCCGTTCTACCTGTGCAAGATGCCTTTTCTGGTCCGAATCGAAAATCCAATATGGCCACAAGGCGGTCATTTTGGATTCCCCCAAGAAACCTTGTTAACGCGATTTCTCAGGAGCTACTGCATGGATCTTTCTCAATTTGGTACACAGGTTCCCCTTGGGGTCTAGTTGTGCAAGATACATTTTCTGGTCCGATTCGAAAAACCAATACGGCCACAAGGCAGCCATCTTGGATTTCCCCATGAAACCTTGTTATCGCGATTTCACAGGAACTACTGCATGGATCTTTCTCAAAGTTGGTACACATGTTCCTGTTGGGGTCTAGTTGTGCAGGATACCTTTTCTGGTCCGATTCGAAAATTCAATATGGTCACCAGGCAGCCATCCTGGATTTCCCCATGAAACTTTATCGTCATTTCTCAGGAAGTACTGCATGGATCTTTCTCAAATTTGGTACAGAGGTTCCCCTTGTCGTCTAGTTGTGCAAGATATATTTTCTGGTCCGAAACAAACATCCAATATGGCCAACAGGCGGAGCAGCAGGGAGGGCGAGTGAACTAATTTGTGGGGGAGGTGTGGGGGAGCGGGGAGCTTCCCAAGGGACACTAATTTGTGGGGGAGGTGTGGGGGAGCGGGGAGCTTCCCAAGTGGGGGGCTGGGCGCATACTCTGTAGAGCCTCGGGACGGCCCACCACCCTTGCCGGCCCAGGCTCTACGCCGCAACCACCTATTAAACATACAGAATCGATGGAGATACCAGTAACGGCTTTAAACACCATCTTATATAGACACACACTTACAGCGACCCGTCCACATCTTTCCAGCGGAATGTCGGAGACCTGCCTACACTCTTCTACCTGCGGGACGGAAACCCGTCCACACTCTTCCTGTGGAATGATGGAGACCTGTCCACGGCTTTCCAGCGGAATGTCGAAGACCCAAGCGTTTCGCATTCTACGGTATGCATCCAAGGTGAATTCATTCATGGATTACCGTGCCGTGGTGCAGGCTATGTATGAAGATGGCGACAACAACGAGGGACGACGGGAGATCCTACATGCGTTCACAGATGCAGTCCTTAACAAAGTGGATTTGCGAGAGAAGGAACCCATCTCCCACTACTACTGGACATTAGCAGCCACCCAGGATTCCCAGGCCATGGCCCGCGAATATTCACAACGGAATCAGCAATGGCTGGTAGGCGCAGCCATAGCCTATGCCCTACTAATAATGAATCTGTAGTAGTCATAACTTAGACTACTACAGGTCGCCGCGCCCTCCCACCATCGCCGTCCACATACCAGGTTTAGTAAAAACTAACAGCCAGCCGGGCGCGCATGGAGTCCACCAGCAGGGAGGGTGACCGAGAGGACTTCTAGGGTGTCGGACTTATTTTGTAGAATCTGTTCAGAGAGCAGATTTTTTGACAGAGACAAAAAACCACGGGTTACGTGTAATCCAAACTGCAAATGTAGAGCCTCGGGACGGCCCACAACATCTCGAAACTTGCGAATGTTTTTTCTCTCCGTCCTTTTTACCCACCACTTGCTCTTACACTCCCCACCCTCCCCCCATCTATCCTCCCACCCCCTCCATCCACCCCTCCCCACCCATCTATCCTCCCACCCTCCTCCCCTTCATCCACCCTCCCTCCCCCTCCCCTCCTGTTGTATTTTTACAAAACTCCACCACGTAACCAGAGTCCCTTAAGAATGACCGCGGGGATTTCCCGGGCTGTCTTACTATTTTCCCACACCGATCATTCCGTAGGACTCTGGTAGGTACCTTGTTCGTATATGTCGCCATCTATTCGAAATTTATTTTACTAGGCAAATTACAGAAGTGATCGAAATATTTGTTCATACGATGGCAATTGACATATACGCTCACCAAAGACCCCGGGAAAGTCTTTAATAAGATATATACCGACAGCTATAGTATATACAAGGGAACACCTGTTCCTCGACAACATACGTGGCGCGGCTAGGGATCGAACCAGAGGTCTTTGCTTGTGCGTTCAGCGCTTTACCTCTTGAGCTAACCCAGCCTTCTTGAAAATACAGGTTTAAAATCACGCCTATGAATCTACGAGAGTGTTGTGCAACACCTTACTTCCTGTTATCGTTGCTAGGATACGAATGCACAGTCTCATACAAGTGCTGTCTCATTCAGACATGAGCCGAGAGAAAATCAATAGTGACCCACATACAACACTCAGAGTAACACTGTATTTGTTCAAGGCTTGCTATTTTGTGAATGAAGCCAGGCCTGAGCAAACAAACATTCCTCACAGACGTGACCCAGCTAACATATTTAGTCTATTTCGGGTAGGTGTGTGAGGCCTGATTATTTAGGTCGGCGTATATTTACACGTTTACACATTCAATAGCCGCACGCAGTGTTATAGTATGGTGGGTAAGAGGCGATATAAAGCGCCTACTTCAATATATCGGCAGGGAGGATTCCTTGCTTAATCAGCAAGTCTTTCGTGGTAAGGCTAGGCCGACGTCGGCAATAAGCATTCCTACGTCATAGCCGGTGTAATCCAACTTGGGGGCAGGGCCTTTCCAAACAATTTTGCCCAGACGAGCATAACCTATCGCTAAACCGCTAATGACAGCGGCATGATAGGCCATGTTGGCTAGCATTTTACCATCGATCGACGACATGTCTTATTTGCAGTGTCAGCCATGGCTTTAACATGATATGCTAATGCGCCGAAAAAGGTTCCGGGTGGCAGGGGCTGCGCATGGCGTCTTTAATACTCCGCCTGTAGAAAGCAGTTTATCGAGATTCTACCTCGATTGCACTGGCAAACTGTTTCCTGGCTTCCTCCCTGCCTTGCTTCAGAAGTGCGTTTTTTTCTTCTTGGCTGATATGGGATGCTTTCAACGATTTAGCCCTGATCGCGTTCTTCATTGCATCATATTTAGTTTTTCCGCTAGGATGTGACGGAACTCGCTATCAGAGATCTTGTTATCCACAAGTGCTTGCGAGATAGCATCTGCGATGGAATCCAACTTTGATGACGCCAGGACGCGAATTTCATCGTGTTTTTTAGCTTTGATGGTCAGGCGTCGAGATATGAATTTGCAGGCTATTCCTGCCAAACCACTCGAAAGAGCCGAGACCTCAAGTACCACAACAACGGGTGCGGCAATTATAGTCGATAAGAGGCCAACGCCAGTTGCGCCGAGGCCCAAAGCCACTGTGGCAAGCGCAGCGTCAACGCCATCTAGAGCATCCACCGAGAATCACGATCTTGGGAGAGTTCATGTTGGATATCACAGATATGCTTTAGCCTGTAGTCATGCGCGGATTCGGCCTCATCCAATGATGGATACAGTCCCATGATGAATCTATATGCTGTTGTCAAGGATATCTAACTCGAGGTCATCCAAGGGGCGGTTGAACACCTTGAGAGATTTTAAGCTGACGCCTTCAGCTAGGAAGATGCTAGCCACTGTCACATCGTTTCCTACTTTTGTAGTTACACCCTCTAACGACAGATGCACGACAGGCTTTTTAACTGCGTTAAGACCAAAGAAAATCCGCAACTCTCGATCAGCGTGCTTGTCAAGCCACTTGATCTGGAGATCTGGTAGTATGTCCACCAATCTATCGGGAGCGGGAGCGGGCGGTAATAGTATTGCAGCAACGATAGCTGAGTCTGAAGGAAGAGTGGTCAGGGCGGGTAACGACGTATTTATTACTAGCGCCCCTCGAGGACCAGTGCTCCTCAAATAGAATTTCCAGTCCTTGAGGTGAACTTTGACGTTGTTTTCAACCGGACTGTAGGACAGGAATGCCGTGCCTCGATTTAAAACCTTCCTCACAAACCCGGCTTTATCGACCTGTACTCCCGATTCGACCACATTAAGGTCAATGAGACAGCCCACATTGTCACTTTCGGCGAGAGTCCATTCTCCGTTTGCCTTTTTCACTACACTGTATTTCACGTGCGTCCGTGTTTTTCCCGCGCTAATATCTTCAACATCTTTGAAACTTACATCCGGGGATCTTCCTGGCGTAAGTTTCTTTCGATGGTATACGCCGTTTTTGAACTGAAAGCCGTAGACGCGGTCATTGTGACCCGCGTCGCCAAACCCTTCGGTATCAGCGAGATCGCTTAAGGCCAAATCGCTGCATCTGGGCCCAGCGGATTCAACCATCGTTGTCATGAATACCCAGAGTTACACTTATATAAGCAGTCTTTACAAGTGTGTGTGAACTATCTAACAGGGAGAACGTTAACTGTGAGATAGGGCCAGATATTAGTGGCTTATACTGTGGGTTAGGGAAAGAAATGGTTTTTCTGCAGTTCATTCCCTCACTGGTCACAGCTATAGCTCTGAGAAGAGTGGAAGGGTAGACCACATAAGGGTATGCAGTGCTGGTGCGAGCCGTCTCGACTGCCTTCCCCACTAGATTGTGCGATGTGTTCACCTCACCCAGGTGAGCGAACACTTCTTTATGGGGTGCTAGTGTGGTGAAGCTGTCGCCCTGCACTGTCCCATTCAGGATACTGTCAGGATTTGAGAATCCCAGGAGCCGCGCAAGGCCAAACAGTTGTATGCTACTGTCGGTCGTCAACTTCAGTCGGCCGGTGGCATGGTTTATCTCCAGGCCCGCCCCGTGTGGCTTGAAGACCTCTTTATTAAGGGAACAGACATTGTAATGACCGCTAGGGACAGCCACAAGCTTTCTGCCAACAGAGAAGCTAGTTCCGGCTGGGACGTTCTCCCATAGTGGGTAGAAAGTGAGCTCGAGCAGTGCTACTTTGTATTGTCCGTTTTGGTTCTTGAGCGCATGCGTAAGGTCGACTGCTGCGCCATTTTGAATGTTGCTCAGTGTTACAAACATAGTAGCCGGCCACACGAAGTGCTAAACCAGCAAGGATTGCGCATGGATAGACACGCGTTTAGCTTCAATACAAAGGCCACCTACCAAGCGGGCGGGGTATACACCGCTGGAACGAGTGTTACTGGGACGACATTCACTCACCAAGACATCTTGGTGAACACAGCAAGTGGTGGATTTGCGGCCCCGTTTCCTGACGTATTTGTGAAATACTGCCTGCCTAAAGTGAAAAGCGACCAGCTTGTTCAGGCATGGCGCTCTAATCCCTTGCAGTTTTGGCAGAATCAGCTGAATTTCGCCGTGTGGTGCGCCACGACCGGCTGCGGCGTGTCTGTGAGCGACCACCTAGCCGCTGGCGCACGAACTGATAGCCACACCCGGGCCCTCTACACCTTTCATGTCTACTATCAGATCAGGCGGATCCCAAAAGAGATCCAGGCCCCGCTCCCTCAAGACGACGCCTGGGCGGCATTTAACAATCCATTTGACCGCAGAGCATATGAGCGCATCTGTGCAGAGTTTGGGGTGTCGCCGCATGCCGATTGGAGACAGCAGCAGAGCGAAAACAGCGGCATAGGAACGATTTACTTCTATGCCACACACGCAGGCTACATGCGACTTCCAAAACCGTACGACCCAACCTGGCATTCGTTTACTTACCGGAAAAAACACTTTCACATTGACTACATTGCGCAGAGATCGGAGGCTGACAAGGCGTGGACAACGTTCATGCTGGACAGATCGGAGGGCTTCACACATGCAGGCGTCGAGCGTGTTAATGATTCCATTCGAACGTATGTATGGGCCATCCTCGGCGCCCAGGCTCAGACGCGCACACGGATTTTAGGAGAGGGCACAGCATTTGACGCGCAGAAGCAGTTTCTCGCCAACATCGAGGATGCGGTCTCCTCTCCAGTTGACCTCTCATCATCGATAAAACGCTACCAAGACGTCCTGCAGTATGCAGGCTCCAAAGTTAACTATGTGTTCGGAATCGGTCTGTACATGGCGCCCAGTGACATGTTGCTCCGAATAGGCCATATCGCCGGTTACAACAATGAGATCGTAGTTGCAACAGAAAATCAAAAACTGGGCGAGAACGCGGACGTTAACGTAACAGTCGCTCCTCCAAACACAGAAGGAGATACGGGAGAAAAAGGAGTGGTTTCCACGGCGAGCGGCAGGACCGCGACGCTGGATCATGCCAAGACCGCGACGCTGGATCATGCCGTTCCCACCGCGCCGGTTCATTCCTCGCGAGAGGTCGCTGACTTCACGGTCCCAGCTAGTCAACACGACGACGAAAAGACCGCAATCATCGTCGGTGTCATCGTAGCTGGGCTGGTGACCATTTGGCTATTTCGTTAGCCAGGCGCGAGTCACCACATAAAGCAGCCCCCCCCCCCCGCAGCCGCAACAACCAAGGACAACATATTCTCTGCAAGCCATCCAGCAGTTTTCGCCATAAGGCTAAGAAGCCAGGAAACAATGCTGCCAATGATGCCGGGCAGCGCCGCCGCGGCTTTTCCGGCAAGCTTTGCGAAGATTCGGCCGAGGGCGTGTAGGTGTTTCTTGACCCACTCTTTTACAGTCCCGCTCGTCGGAACGCCTGGCTTGGAAGGAGTCGGTGTTGGGGCCGGGGTGCCCCCGCCCGTCAAAGCAAGCACTAGCGTGGACACGGCTAAGCCCAGCGCAGTGAGGATCCTAACAATGGTTACCCCCTGCTCTCTGAACAATGTGCGCAGTCGCTCAGCCAGGGTAGTGTCTTCGTTCAGGACGCGGTTTATCGTCTCACGGATTCTGTTAATCTGTGAGCGAAGAGCCTCCCGACTGGCAGTTGCAGCCTCAAGGCGGGCGGCCCGCTCATCCTTGAGTTCTCGAACACGCTCCGCGACGCTCGAACACGCTCCGTTAACCAGAAGACTATTCTGTGAAGTCATGTGACGCAGTCAGTATGTCGGCACCTCTTCCCACTTCCCTTATATGTGTTGTAATTCGAGAGAACTCATCTACGTCAGTCTCATTCAGTTTTCCTTCCTCGAGAGCAATGCGGTCATCCAATGCTGACAGCCTGGCCAGGTTGTTGGTGAGCTCACCCCGAATGGTCTGGAGGGCTTTGTTAAGCCCACGCAGCTCTCGGAGATTTAAAGGGGGGTCGCTCATGGTGCCGAGGACTTCATCGATTTGCGCGTCCGTGAAGGCCGTTTCCATTTTCTCAACAGCGTCTGTGGCTACCTTGGCTCTTCCGTCGAGGTCCTGGAGTTCAACGCTTTCGACCGCCGCTGCAGCCCCACCAAGTTCTTCGCTCGCTGTCTGTAGAGCTACCACAGCCTGAGGGGGCAGCATTCTCGATGACTGTCTGCGCCAGTCTGTAACCCTAGTTCATCCCGAATCGCGTTGCTACCGCCACGCACCCCAGCTACCGTGGACAGGGAGAGAGGTCGGCCTGTACGAAGATTAACTAAGTCCAAGTTGGGGTAAGCCACAAGGCGCAGCTTCCCGTCAATCGTGAGTTCAAACCTCGAGTAATCCCTACCTAGGTTAGGAGTAAGCCTCCTCTCTGCCTGGTAGTTGTAGTAGTCATCGACAGCTGTCTGGACTATCTCTCGCTGAAGAGAGACAGGGCGCTCACCTTCCTGCGCTTGCGCGTCCGAAGGGCCCACTCTGTCTGCTGACAAATCGACATCGTCCGTTTCTTCGTCCCTCCTCGTTTCTGTCTCGTCGAGACGGCCGGTATCAACATCATAGTCCGCCATATTGAGTAGTCCGCCATACTGAATAGACACAGCTTATCACTTCAACAAGATGGCTTCTTCACAATACGGTCGCAAGCTTAATCCCTACCGCAGACTTCGCGAGCCACTTGGGATCAAGGGGGTTCGCCAGGCAGTTGTGATCACAAACAACCCCAGCACTATCGATCAGAACCAAGAGCTATTGGTGCGCTTTCCCAATCTCGGAGTGAACGATGTTATCGTTCCGGGGACCGCCCGCCTCGCCTTCAACATCGAACTGAAATCATCCGACGTGAATCGAACCGTGGTTCAGAATTTGGGCCGCGCAATCATAAAGAAGACAACAATCAAAATCAGCGGCAATGAGGTTATGAGCATTGACGACTCCGACGTATAC
>JAVTVY010052614.1:0-26304 GCA_036873755.1 Hanleya hanleyi
AAAGGTTTTCCACCGCACCGCGGTGGAAACCTTTACACTGCGCGCGCCGGGGCCAAAGGTCAGTTCCGGTCACCTTTAGCGACGTACACCAAACAGAAGCGAGTATTTAAAATCCGTCATGAAACCTTTGCGCGCCGGGGTCAAAGGTCAGTTCCGGTCACCTTTAGCGACGTACACCAAACAGAAGCGAGTATTTAAAATCCGTCACAGAGCTCTCGTCCAATCAGAAGCGAGTATTTTGACCCGGTGCATTATGGGACATATCCAAGATGGCGGTTCCAAAATGGCGGATCCAACATGGTGGCTCCAAAATGGCGGCGTATGAGAGCTTCTGGACATGGACCTGATAGAAGTCCGGAATGGTGGAACATTCGTAAACATTCGGGCACTTTTACATCCGGGGACTTTTACATCCGAAGAGACACGGAAGTGCCCGAACATGATATCAGCTAGCGTGCTATAAAAGGGAAGCGGTCTGGCCGTTTCATCAGACACTCTGTCAACCACCAAGATGTTCACTTGTACTACGTGCTCGAAATCATTCACTCGTCTGCACGACTTGCGCCGCCATGAGGCTACCAAGCACGAAGGAACCGCCCGGTATAACTGTACGATATGTACACTGTCGTTTCAGCGCCCGGATCATTTACAGCGCCACACACGTGCACGCCATGAAGTACCCAAGCGTCCATGCGAAGAATGTGGTCGGCTTTTCAAACTGACCAGTCAGTTGCTGCGACACCAACGCACACGACACCCTGTTCCGCAGCCACGTTTGCAGATAGAAGAGCCCGTAGGCATCAATATCGAAACAGGGGGAACTCCCACCCATCGCACGAGGGCCGATGATGATGTCGCCCTAATTCAACAGTCAAATTCCGACGACAAGACCTTGGGCCAGATTTTGTACGACGTGGAGGGCAAAGTACACTTCGTGGACGAAGCCATAAATGTTCCCAGCGATCTGTTACACGAAGACCATCCAGTGAGTGACATTTATCGGCGCCATTGGCCCATGATCCGGCACTGTTTCTACCGTCATCGCCCTATTCAAGATATCTACAATTTCCGACTGACCGACCTCGCCCGTCTACGTAGCTACGTAGAAGCCATCTTCAAAGATCAAACTACGGCCTTCAAATTGAATCTGGCGTTTGGTTATGTGCTGCAGCATAAAGAGACAGTCCAAGTCCGATATTTTTACCCGAGCAGTAACATCCGGGTATTTGACCAACCGTTTACCATCATTAACCGAGTGTCGCTAGAGACGATGCTGGAGAAACTGGACACCGTGGATCCCTTGGAATGGGCCCAACAACAACGCCCCAACACCAAGTGGACAGTGGAGAGTGTGACCAATGTTACGTTTTTCGTTACCAAGCTGACCGACCACTCCCATCGGCTGAATGCGTCACTCATGCACTGATGAATACCATAACATGCCGTACATACTCTATATGTCTACATGTTGATCGTTGACGGTACGGAGGTGACCGAAGAGACACGGATGTTACCGAAGATGTCACGGCTCGGCCCTCGACTTGGGGATAGTTGAACTGAGTGTGCTAAAAATAGATCACCAGCTAGCGTGCTATAAAAGGGAAGCGGTCTGGCCGTTTCATCAGACACTCTGTCAACCACCAAGATGTTCACTTGTACTACGTGCTCGAAATCATTCACTCGTCTGCACGACTTGCGCCGCCACGAGGCCTCCACCCACAACGATGCCCGGTATACTTGTATAATCTGCGCACGGTCATTCAATCGGAAGGATCATTTACTGCGTCATGAGAGGGTACTCCACGCGGGTGCGACGGTACTATGTAATGATTGTGGTCGACTCTTCAAACGACCCAGTCGGTTTAGACAGCACCAACGTTTGATGCATGCCCCGTCTCTACGGTTTGGGCGACAACTTTCCACTAAAGAGGAGCCGCGGAAGGTCAGACCCAGTGAAGATGAACCCGGAGAGACGAACGCCACTGGTGATGCGATGACGAAGAGCCTGCCTATACCCACGGTCCAGGAGGGCCTGGATATCCAGCCGGACCCCTCCGTTACGGTTTCGAGTCATACGCCTGACAACATCGAACATTTTCTGGACGAGCCCATAAATGTTCCTAGCGATCTCTTACAGGACGCCCAGCCAGTGAGTGACATTTATCGGCGCCACTGGTCCATGATACGGCACTGTTTCCACCGTCATCGCCCTATTCAAGATATCTACAATTTCCGACTGACCGACCTCGCCCGTCTACGCAGCTACATGGAAGCCATTTTCAATGACCAAGCTACGTCCTTCAAATTAAATCTGGCGTTTGGTTATGTGCTGCGGCATAAGGAGACAGACCAAGTCCGATACTTTTACCCGAGCGGTAACATCTGGGTATTTGACCAACCGTTTACCATCATTAACCGAGTGTCGCTACAGACGATGCTGGAGAAACTGGACACCGTGGATCCCTTGGAATGGGCCCAACAACAACGCCCCAACACCAAGTGGACAGTGGAGAGGGTCACCAATGTTACGTTCTTCGTGACCAAGCTGACCGACCAACCCATCGGGTGAATGTATTCACCCAGGCACTGATAGATACTCAGAATGCACAAGCCACTATCTGAGGATATGTTGCCTCAATGGTATCCTGGGCTGCCCGATGATGATTAGAATAAACGGTTCAAAGCGAACATGGCCGAAGATGGAACTTTCTGAAATGAAGACTTCTGATTGGACAAGAATACATCTAACGGACAGGAACGAATATGACAGATGCAAATGGTGGCCTCTGATTGGACAAGTCTTCTTGAATTGTAACACCAAGTGGATAGTGGAGATAATGACCAATGTTGCGTTCTTCGTGGTTAAACTGACCACCACCTCCATCGGATGAAAGTATTCACCCATGCACTGATAGATACTCAGAATGCGCAAACAACTATCTGAGGATATGTTGCCTCAACGGTATCCTGGCCTGCCCGACGATGATTAGAATAAACGGTTCAGATGGCACTTTCTGAAATGGAGACTTCTGATTGGACAAGAATACATCTAACGGACAGGAACGAATATGAAACATGCAAATGGTGGCCTCTGATTGGATAAGAATCTTCTTGAATTGTACATATACCCAACGCGGCTCCCCCAGCGTGGGTATGATGTAACATTGGGGAAAATAAACTATATGAAAAAAACTTCTTGTTGTTGTTGTTCTCTCATGTGTCATCCTTGTTGTTGTTGCTGTTGTTGTTCTCTCTCTGGTCTATATCATGGCGTTATGTTAGAGTGTTAAAGTGTAACGACGGGCGTTGACGGGCATCACAGCATTTCGAAGAATTAGTGACAATTCCATGGAATATCAGAGCTTCTGAGCTATTTCACCAGGGCGTTGAAGCATTAAGAATGGTGTTGGTGGGCGTTGCTACAAGATGACACCTCACACGGTCCATTTGGACCGCGGATGGTCCATCTCTACACCAAATAACATCCTTCACTGCTAAAAAAGGCCCACTTTCGCTACAACTTGTACTAATGACGTCACCAATGACGTCACAGATGCTATAAATATCCCTGAAATCAGGGTCTATACTCCGAGAGCTACAACATGATACCCCACACGACGCATTCACAACGCGGATGGTCCATCTCTACACCAAATACCTTCCTGCACTGCCCCAAAAGGCTCACTTTCGCTAATACTCCTACTGATGACGTCATCGATGACGTCACAGATGCTTCTGACATGCCTCAATTCGGAATGTACACCCCGAGAGCTACAAAATGACACCTCACACGACGCATTCGGACTAAGGATGGTGCATCTCTACACCAAACTCACCCTCACGCACCCACAAAATGTCCACTTTCGCTACTACTCGTACCGATGACGTCATCAATGACGTCACAGATGACGCGGACACCCCTCAAATCGGAATGTACACCCCGAGAACTACAAGATGACACCTTCCAGGACGCATTCGAACCGTGAATAGCCCATCTCGACCCCAAATACCTTCATGTACTGCCAGAAAATGTCCACTTTCGCTACTACTCGTACCGATGACGTCACCGATGACGTCACAGATGACGCGAACATCCCTCAAATCGGAATGTACACCCCGAGAACTACAAGATGACACCTTCGAGGACGCATTCGAACCGTGAATAGCCCTAGCGATGCCGCAACATTGTCTCATTGGACATTGGACCGTCTGACCTGGAGGTGACCCTTTGACCTTTTGACCCGCGTCCGCGCGCGCGCGCGCACTGCCGGGGATGACGCGGGATGACGCGCGCGCGCTGCGGGGCGCTGGGGCGGGAAAACACCCCGGCGGTTGAACATTGGAACTCTTGTGGGTTTGGAGGATGAACATACGGACGTCTAAGGGAAAAAATTGGAACTCTTCTATGTTTGGAGGTAGTGTTTAGTGAAAACCCGGAAGTGACGTGACAACCCACGTGACCTGCGTATATACTCCTGTAAAATAGAGCCGATTTTATTTCTTTGGAAGGGGCAAGGTCAATAGGACTTGCGCTTTTTATACTACTAAACTGTGAAGTAGATTACATCTTACATAGGCCTTAAGGCCGTGATATGCATATGAAGTAGTCTGGGGCATGGTCAGTACTTTCCAATTTTCCCTTCGTCTACTACTCACCGATTTTTTTATTTTTTTTATTATTTATTTTTTTATTTATTTATTTATTTATTTCCTCGAGAGCTTTAAAATAAGACCTCACTCTACCCCATCGGGCCACTAGTGCTCCACCTAGACTCCAACATGTCCACCCCGTATGGATTTATACATACTAATATCCCAGTATATGAGTGTATATGGGTCTATATGGATCTATATACAAGCCTACGCGGTACTTTCAAATTTTTTTCCATCGTATTCTACATGATCAACCTCATAGCTCATAGTAAAAGCCATAAAAAAAACCCGACCACCCCTATACCCATACAGGCCAAATATAGCGGATATGATCTTCGCCTGGGAATTGGTCTAGTCCGAGTTGTCTCCCTTGTACCAAAGCGTATAGATGGCGCTGTGGTTTGAACGACGTTATTATCCGGGCAAATTTTGGTCTTGAGAAGCCATTTTGTGTTTTCTGAGCTGGAGAACATTCTCTGTCGCAGTTTATAACGGAACTTTCTTCCATTTCGGTGTCCGCTGAGATGAATAATGTGACGAAACTCTGCACGATTCATCGCCTGCATGTATACCCGTCACACGTAGACTGTAATCGAGGGAGTGTGCTATATTGTGTTCGAGCGGACGCATAGATTTGTGTGATGTCCGACAGGAAACGTGAAAATTGATATTCTTTCACAGATTTCGAAGTGTATACAGTTCTGGTGAGAATGAACGCAGCCTTTATGAGCAGCGATTGAACGATGATGTACGCCACCGAACAGGTTTTGTGGAATCAACATTGTGTAACACTCCCCCCCTCCCCCTTGACTGGAGGGATTTTATCGGATATCTGCAGTACGGAACGCTATTTGTTGCATACATTCGCTTATCGTGGCAGTCCGTATAATTTGTCAATTTTTGTGTTTGGTTTCGTGAGAGAGGACGACATTGGTTTTCATCAGTGCAAAACTCCAGCCCCCCGACCCGCACCACAACAGTGAAAGCTGGTGGATGAAATTCTACTCCACGGAACGGTAACGAATGAATGGAATATCTTACCAAACTCTCAGGTAGGATGTGGGTTTCAGGAGTTCACCGGGTGTGACAATTTCTTTATAATGATTTGTGATAAAAGCGGGTAAAACCTAATGTCAAAATCTCGTTGAAGGTCACGGATGGGCGTGACCTGGGACTATGGGATGCATGTACTGACTTGGTTCTGGGGTTTTTCCCCTCACGGGGAGGTCACGTGATCAGTTCAAGGTCATATCCATTTTTTATCGATATGTCAACCCCACACCCAGTCCATTAAATGCTCCTTCACCTATGCTTCAATTTGATACCTCACTCGACCCCATTGGTCCATTAGGGGCTCTCCTAGCTCCAAAAAGGCTATTTTCATACCCTTTTGGCCGCCACGCATGCGCAGAATCACCCTAATTCAACCCACACCCAGTCCATCAGATGCCCCTTCAACTCACCTTCAATTTGATACCTCACTCCACCCCATTGGTCCATTAGGGGCTCTCCTAGCTCCAAAAAGGTTATTTTCACACCCTTCGGCCGTCGCGCATGCGCAGAATCACCCTAATTCAACCCCACACCCAGCCCATTAGATGCTCCTTCACCTGACCTTCAATTTGATACCTCACTCGACCCCATTGGTCCATTTTAAAAAAAAAAAATTTTGGCTATCCCCTAGCTCCATTAAGGCTGTTTTCACACCCTTCGGCCACCGCGCATGCGCAGAAGGCCGATAGTTCAATCCCACACCCAGCCCATTACATGCCCCTTCACCTAAGCTTCAATTTGATACCTCACTCGACCTCATCGGTCCATTTTTAAAGAAAAAATTGGGGCTATTCCATCCACCTTGCTTACTCCCTTGTCCCCCCTCTCCCCCCATTTCCCCTTTTTTCAAACCCTTTTTTAATTGTTAAAAAAACATAGAAAATGAAAAAGATTTTTTTTGGCTCCATGAATCTTTTTTTCCTTTTTTATTAAATGTTAAAAAAAATTGTTTTGGCTATTCCATTTCCCTCCCCCCCTCCCCTTGAAACCCCAGAACCAAGTCAGTACATGCATCCCATAGTCCCAGGTCACGCCCGATTCACGCAGACCGGAAGTGACGTCATACACCTGCGCACAACCGTGATGGAAAAAACCCATAACCAAGTCAGTACATGCATTCCACACAGGCAGAATGCAGGCAGGCAGGCAGGGAGGCAGGCAGGCAGGTCAGGTCAGGTAAGTCAGATTGCAATGAATACACCCCTTTCCCTAAAAATCGACTCCTCTTATACGTTTTTCTATAATCCACCCACCTCCCACCACACGACACAAAAACTGGCCGCCATCTTGTACCCACCACCCAAACGACACAAAAACTGGCCGCCATCTTGTACCCACACCACACGACACAAAAACTGGCCGCCATCTTGTACCCACACCAAAAAGGACACAAAAACTGGCCGCCATCTTGTACCCACACCAACACGACACAAAAACTGGCCGCCATCTTGTACCCACACCAAAAAGGACACAAAAACTGGCCGCCATCTTGTACCCACACTCACACACGACACAAAAACTGGCCGCCATCTTGTACCCACACCACACGACACAAAAACTAGCCGCCATCTTGTACCCACCTCCACACGACACAAAAACTGGCCGCCATCTTGTACCCACCACATCACGACACAAAAACTAGCCGCCATCTTGTACCCACCTCCACACGACACAAAAACTGGCCGCCATCTTGTACCCACCTCTAAGTGATGTCATACCTGCGCCCCATTCACCTGCGCACACCGCCCCAATACCGCCACAAAACCGCCCCAATTTTAGGTTCTGCGCATGCGCAGTGAGGCGCTAGCCTATCAATTTGCGTACTACTTACTACTGCTATAGAAGTAGTACAAGTATGAACACTGGGATTTCCTGGATTTCAACTTCTTCTTTATTAAACACGATGTTTCGCTGAGTCTGCCCTTGGCATTCTCAAGTGTATAAATGTACAATCAAACATGAGGGATATATATCTATGTACAGGGTATGATGAAGCCAATCTGATAAACAAATCATGCGGTCTGGAAACAGTGGGATGTGGGCACTCCTGGAGGGTGGGCAGACACGAAAGGGTTATGAGGAATGGGGCTAAACAAACAATGAGTGGGGTAGGTGGGAACAATGTAATGGCTGGCTCAAATAATCAGATGTATAACAGTGGTTATAAGGTAAAGTAAAGAACAGTTTCTACATGACCTCCATGTCTAATGATAGGGTATCATGGGGACACATGTAAGGTACTATGAAAGTCAGTGAATGTATATATAGTCTATTTTGGTGTAATCACATCTTTCCATGCATTAGAGATTATAAGCTCCTGGTCTCTGTTCATCTTGGGCTTGTGTCTCGCTATCTCAATTGACTCCCTGATGAGGCGAGGTTTCTTCACGCCGAAATTTGAAGCGAGGATCTCTGTTTGGTCCAATGGGATGGTGTGGCCGGGATTGTTCACTATATTTTCGGCAATAGCAGATCTTTGCTGATTGGTGTTTCGAACGGCTGATTCATGACGTTCGTAAAGTTAGACCGCGGTTCGCAGTTCGCAGTTCGTTATTCGAGGGGACCAGTCATTATTTCTTCAGACATGGAGAAAAACATCTGTATTTTCTTTATTATGAGTATTTTGAACTCCAAACTCTGCATAGTAAGAGAGAAAGTCCTGCTTCATATGTTTTCATAATCATATTCCAAATCTGACTCCAGGGGGCGCTGCTAGGGGTGCTGTTATGAGTCTCTGGCTATCCGAATAGCGGTCTGGCCTATCTGAATAGCGGTCTACCTTGCCAGATCCGATAATACAAATGCTTCGAACTTGTAAATAGGACTGTTCAGAGAGTATATCACGAGCTAGAACATGGAGTCTTCAGTTCCCATATCGGTCGCCAGGGGGCGCTACTATGAATGACCGTTTACATGTCGGTCTGAATAGCGGTCTGTCCTATCTGAATAGCGGTCTAGATCGCCAGAGACAATAATATAAACACTTCGAACTTATAAATAGGTATAATGATAGAGTATGTCATGGGCTACAAGCTGGAGTCTTCAGTCCCTACATCGGACGCGGGAGGGAGGGGGGGGGGGCTACTACGAATGACCGTTTACATGCCGGTCTGAATAACGGTCTGGCATATCTGAATAGCGGTCTAGATCGCCAGAGACAATAATATATACACTTCGAACTTATAAATAGGTATAATGAGAGAGTATTTCATTGGCTACAAGTTGCAGTCTTCAGTCCCTACATCGGACGCTAGGGGGCGCTACTACGAATGACCGTTTACATGCCGGTCTGAATAGCGGTCTGACCTATCTGAATAGCGGTCTGGCCTATCTGAATAGCGGTCTAGCTTGTCAGAGCCGAAAATATAAATGTTTGGATCTTAAAAATAGACATGCCGAGAGAGCATGCCATCGGCTAAAAGATGGAGTCTTCAGTTCCTTTATGAATGACCGTTTACATGTCGGTCTGAATAGCGGTCTGTCCTATATGAATAGCGGTCTAGATCGCCAGAGACAATAATACATACACTTCGAACTCATAAATAGGTATAATGAGAGAGTATTTCATTGGCTACAAGTTGGAGTCTTCAGTCCCTACATGGGACGCTAGGGGGCGCTACTACGAATGACCGTTTACATGCGGGTCTGAATAGCGGTCTGCCATATCTGAATAGCGGTCTAGATCGCCAGAGACAATAATATATACACTTCGAACTTATAAATAGGTATAATGAGAGAGTATTTCATGGGCTACAAGTTGGAGTCATCAGTCCCTACATCGGACGCTAGGGGGTGCTACTACGAATGACCGTTTACATGTCGGTCTGAATAGCGGTCTGCCTTATCTGAATAGCGGTCTAGATCGCCAGAGACAATAATATAAACACTTCGAACTCATAAATAGGTATAATGAGAAAGTATTTCATTAGCTATAAGTTGGAGTCTTCAGTCCCTAGAGGTCATTGAATAGAGGTCTGGCCTATCTGAATAGCGGTCTAGCTTGTCAGAGCCGAAAATATAAATGGTTGGAAGTTAAAAATAGGCATGTCAAGAGAGCATGCCATCGGCTAAAAGATGGAATCTTCAGTTCCTTTATCGGGCGCCAGGGGGCGCTACTATGAATGACCGTTTACATGTCGGTCTGAATCGTGGTCTGTCATATTTGAATAGCGGTCTAGATCGCCAGTGATAATAATATAAACACGTCGAACTTATAAATAGGTATAATGAGAGAGTATTTCATTGGCTACAAGTTGGAGTCTTCAGTCCCTACATCGGACGTTAGGGGGCGCTACTACGAATGACCGTTTACATGCCGGTCTGAATAGTGGTCTGACCTATCTGAATAGCGGTCTGGCCTATCTGAATAGCGGCCTAGCTTGTCAGAGCCGAAAAAATAAATGGTTGGAACTTAAAAATAGGCATGTCGAGAGAGCATGCCATCGGCTAAAAGATGGAGTCTTCAGTTCCTTTATCGGGCGCTAGGGGGCGCTACTATATATGACCGTTTACATGTCGGTTTGGATAGCGGTCTGTCCTATCTGAATAGCGGTCTAGATCGCCAGAGTCAAAAATATAAACACTTCGAACTTATAAATAGGTATAATGAGAGAGTATTTCATTGGCTACAAGTTGGAGTCTTCAGTCCCTACATCGGACGCTAGGGGGCGCTACTACGAATGACCGTTTACATGCCGGTCTGAATAGTGGTCTGGCATATCCGAATAGCGGTCTAGATCGCCAGAGACAATAATATAAACACTTCGAACTTATAAATAGGTATAATGAGAGAGTGTTTCATTGGCTACAAGTTGCAGTCTTCAGTCCCTATATCGGACGCTAGGGGGCGCTACTACGAATGACCGTTTACATGCGGGTCTGAATAGCGGTCTGCCATATCTGAATAGCGGTCTAGATCGCCAGAGACAATAATATATACACTTCGAACTTATAAATAGGTATAATGAGAGAGTATTTCATGGGCTACAAGTTGGAGTCATCAGTCCCTACATCGGACGCTAGGGGGCGCTACTACGAATGACCGTTTACATGTCGGTCTGAATAGCGGTCTGCCTTATCTGAATAGCGGTCTAGATCGCCAGAGACAATAATATAAACACTTCGAACTCATAAATAGGTATAATGAGAAAGTATTTCATTAGCTACAAGTTGGAGTCTTCAGTCCCTAGAGGTCATTGAATAGAGGTCTGGCCTATCTGAATAGCGGTCTAGCTTGTCAGAGCCGAAAATATAAATGGTTGGAAGTTAAAAATAGGCATGTCAAGAGAGCATGCCATCGGCTAAAAGATGGAATCTTCAGTTCCTTTATCGGGCGCCAGGGGGCGCTACTATGAATGACCGTTTACATGTCGGTCTGAATAGCGGTCTGTCCTATCTGAATAGCGGTCTAGATCGCCAGAGACAATAATTATAACACTTCGAACTTATAAATAGGTATAATGAGAGAGTATTTTATTGGCTACAAGTTGGAGTCTTCAGTCCCTACATCGGACGCTAGGGGGCGCTACTACGAATGACCGTTTACATGCCGGTCTGAATAGCGGTCTGACCTATCTGAATAGCGGAATGGCTATCTGAATAGCGGTCTAGCTTGTCAGAGCCGAAAATATAAATGGTTGGAACTTAAAAATAGGCATGTCGAGAGAGCATGCCATCGGCTAAAAGATGGAGTCTTCAGTTACTTTATCGGGCGCCAGGGGGCGCTACTATATATGGCCGTTTACATGTCGGTCTGAATAGCGGTCTGTCCTATCTGAATAGCGGTCTAGATCGCCAGAGACAATAATATAAACATTTTGAACTTATCAATAGGTATAGGGAGAGTATTTCGTTGGCTACAAGTTGGAGTCTTCAGTCCCTACATCGGGCGCTAGGGGGCGCTACCACGAATGACCCGTTTACATGCCGGCCTGAATAGTGGTCTGGCATATCCGAATAGCGGTCTAGATCGCCAGAGACAATAATATAAACACTTCGAACTTATAAATAGGTGTAATGAGAGAGTATTTCATTGGCTACAAGTTGGAGTCTTCAGTCCCTACATCGGGCGCTAGGGGGCGCTACTACGAATGTCCGTTTACATGCTGGTCTGAATAGCGGTCTGGCATATCTGAATAGCGGTCAAGATCGCCAGAGACAATAACATATACACTTCGAACTTATAAATAGGTATAATGAGAAAGTATTTCATGGGCTACAAGTTGGAGTCATCAGTCCCTACGTCGGACGCTAGGGGGCGCTACTACGAATGACCGTTTACATGCCGGTCTGAATAGCGGTCTGACCTATCTGAATAGCGGTCTGGCCTATCTGAATAGCGGTCTAGCTTGTCACAGCCGAAAATATAAATGGTTGGAACTTAAAAATAGGCATGTCGAGAGAGCATGCCATCGGCTAAAAGATGGAGTCTTCAGTTCCTTTATCGGGCGCCAGGGGGCGCTACTATATATGACCGTTTACATGTCGGTCTGAATAGCGGTCTGTCCTATCTGAATAGCGGTCTAGATCGCCGGAGACAATAATATAAACACTTCGAACTTATAAATAGGTACAGTGAGAGAGTATTTCATTGGCTACAAGTTGGAGCCTTCAGTCCCTAGATCGGAAGCTAGGGGGCGCTACTACGAATGACCGTTTACATGCCGGTCTGAATAGTGGTCTGGCATATCCGAATAGCGGTCTAGATCGCCAGAGACAATAATATAATAACTTCGAACTTATAAATAGGTATAATGAGAGAGTATTTCATTGGCTACAAGTTGCAGTCTTCAGTCCCTACATCGGACGCTAGGGGGCGCTACTACGAATGACCGTTTACATTGCGGTCTGAATAGCGATCTGCCATATCTGAATAGCGGTCTAGATCGCCAGAGACAATATATAAACACTTCGAACTTATATATAGGTATAATGAGAGAGTATTTCATTGGCTACAAGTTCGAGTCTTCCGTCCCTACATGGGACGCTAGGGGGCGCTACTACGAATGACCGTTTATATGCCGGTCTGAATAGCGGTCTGGCATATCTGAATAGCGGTCTAGATCCCAGAGACAATAATATATACACTTCGAACTTATAAATAGGTATAATGAGAGAGTATTTCATGGGCTACAAGTTGAAGTCATCAGTCCCTACATCGGACGCTAGGGGGCGCTACTACGAATGACCGCTTACATGCCGGTCTGAATAGCGGTCTGGCATATCCGAATAGCGGTCTAGATCGCCAGAGACAATAATATATACACTTCGAACTTATAAATAGGTATAATGAGAGAGTATTTCATGAGCTACAAGTTGGAGCCATCAGTCCCTACATCGGATGCTAGGGGCGCTACTACGAATGACCGTTTACATGGCGGTCTGAATAGCGGTCTGACGAATCTGAATAGCGGTCTGGCCTATCTGAATAGCGGTCTAGCTTGTCGGAGCCGAAGAATATAAATGCTTGGATCTTAAAAATAGACATGCCGAGAGAGCATGTCATCGGCTAAAAGATGGAGCCTTCAGTTCCTTTATGAACCTGACCGTTTACATGTCGGTCTGAATAGCGGTCTGTCCCATATGAATATTTGTCTAGATCGCCAGAGACAATAATATATAAACACTTCGACACTCATAAATAGGTATAATGAGAGAGTATTTCATTGGCTACAAAGTTGGAAGTCTTCAGTCCCTATATCGGACGCTAGGGGGCGCTACTACGAATGACCGTTTACATGCCGGTCTGAATAGTGGTCTGGCATATCCGAATAGAGGTCTAGATCGCCAGAGACAATAATATAAACACTTCGAACTTATAAATAGGTATAATGAGAGAGTATTTCATTGGCTACAAGTTGCAGTCTTCAGTCCCTACATCGGACGCTAGGGGGCGCTACTACGAATGACCGTTTACATTGCGGTCTGAATAGCGATCTGCCATATCTGAATAGCGGTCTAGATCGCCAGAGACAATATATAAACACTTCGAACTTATATATAGGTATAATGAGAGAGTATTTCATTGGCTACAAGTTCGAGTCTTCCGTCCCTACATGGGACGCTAGGGGGCGCTACTACGAATGACCGTTTATATGCCGGTCTGAATAGCGGTCTGGCATATCTGAATAGCGGTCTAGATCGCCAGAGACAATAATATATACACTTCGAACTTATAAATAGGTATAACGAGAGAGTATTTCATGGGCTACAAGTTGGAGTCATCAGTCCCTACATCGGACGCTAGGGGGCGCTACTACGAATAACCGTTTACATGCCGGTCTGAATAGCGGTCTGTCCTATCTGAATAGCGGTCTAGATCGCCAGAGACAATAATATAAACACTTCGAACTTATAAATAGGTATAATGAGAGAGTATTTCATTGGCTACAAGTGGGAGTCATCAGTCCCTATATCGGACGCTAGGGGGCGCTACTATGAATGACCGTTTTCATGTCTGTCTGAATAGCGGTCTGGCATATCCGAATAGCAGGTCTAGATCGCCAGAGACAATAATATAAACACTTCGAACTTATAAATAGGTATAATGAGAGAGTATTTCATTGGCTACAAGTTGCAGTCTTCAGTCCCTACATCGGACGCTAGGGGGCGCTACTACGAATGACCGTTTACATGCCGGTCTGAATAGCGATCTGCCATATCTGAATAGCGGTCTAGATCGCCAGAGACAATATATAAACACTTCGAACTTATATATAGGTATAATGAGAGAGTATTTCATTGGCTACAAGTTCGAGTCTTCCGTCCCTACATGGGACGCTAGGGGGCGCTACTACGAATGACCGTTTATATGCCGGTCTGAATAGCGGTCTGGCATATCTGAATAGCGGTCTAGATCCCAGAGACAATAATATATACACTTCGAACTTATAAATAGGTATAATGAGAGAGTATTTCATGGGCTACAAGTTGAAGTCATCAGTCCCTACATCGGACGCTAGGGGGCGCTACTACGAATGACCGTTTACATGCCGGTCTGAATAGCTGTCTGGCATATCTGAATAGCGGTCTAGATCGCCAGAGACAATAATATATACACTTCGAACTGATAAATAGGTATAATGAGAGAGTATTTCATTAGCTACAAGTTGGAGTCTTCAGTCCCTACATCGGACGCTAGGGGGCATTACTACGAATGACCGTTTACATGCCGGTCTGAATAGCGGTCTGACCTATCTGAATAGTGGTCTGTCCTATCTGAATAGCGGTCTAGCTTGTCAGAGCCGAGAATATAAATGCTTGGATCTTAAAAATAGGAATGTCGAGAGAGCACATGCCATCCGCTAAAAGATGGAGTCTTCAGTTCCTTTATCGGGCGCCAGGGGGCGCTACTATATATGACCGTTTACATGTCGGTTTGAGTAGCGGTCTGTCCAATATGAATAGCGGTCTAGATCGCCAGAGACAATAATATAAACTCTTCGAACTTATAAATAGGTATAGTGAGAGAGCATTTCATTGGCTACAAGTTGGATCCTTCAGTCCCTACCTCGGGCGCTAGGGGGCGCTACTACGAATGACCGTTTCCATGCCGGTCTGAATAGCGGTCTGTCATATCTGAATAGCGGTCTAGATCGACAGAGACAATAATATATACACTTCGAACTTATAAATAGGTATATTGAGACAGTATTTCATGGGCTACAAGTTGGAGTCATCAGTCCATACATCGGGCTCTAGAGGACGCTACTACGAATGACCGTTTACATGCCGGCCTGAATAGCGGTCTGACCTATCTGAATAGCGGTCTGGCCTATCTGAATAGCGGTCTAGCTTGTTAGAGCCGAAAATATAAATGGTTGAAAGTTAAAAATAGGCATGTCAAGAGAGCATGCCATCGGCTAAATGATGGAGTCTTCAGTTCCTTTATTTGGCGCCAGGGGGCGCTACTATGAATGAGCGTTTACATGTCGGTCTGAATAGCGGTGTCATATTTGAATAGCGGTCTAGATCGCCAGAGACAATAATATAAACACTTTGAACTTATAAATAGGTATAATGAGAGAATATTTCATTGGCTACAAGTTGCAGTCTTCAGTCCCTACATCGGACGCTAGGGGGCGCTACTAGGAATGACCGTTTACATGCCGGTCTAAATAGCGATCTGGCATATCTGAATAGCGGTCTAGATCGCCAGAGACAATAATATAAACACTTCGAACGTATATATAGGTATAATGATAGAGTATGTCATGGGCTGCAAGCTGGCGTCTTCAGTCCCTACATCGGACGCGGGAGGGGGGGAGGGGCTACTACGAATGACCGTTTACATGCCGGTCTGAATAGCGGTCTGGCGTATCTGAATAGCGGTCTAGATCGCCAGAGACAATAATATATACACTTCGAACTTATAAATAGGTATAATGAGAGAGTATTTCGTTGGCTACAAGTTGGAGTCTTCAGTCCCTACATCGGACGCTAGGGGGCGCTACTACGAATGACCGTTTACATGTCGGTCTGAATAGCGGTCTGACCTATCTGAATAGCGGAATGGCTTATCTGAATAGCGGTCTAGCTTGTCAGAGCCAAAAATATAAATGGTTGGAAGGTACAAATAGGCATGTCGAGAGAGCATGCCATCGGCTGAAAGATGGAGTCTTCAGTTCCTTTATCAGGCGCCAGGGGGCGCTACTATATATGACCGTTTACATCTCGGTCTGAGTAGCAGTCTGTCCTATCTGAATTGCGGTCTAGATCGCCAGAGACAATAACATAAACACTTCTTACTTATAAATAGGTATAATGAGAGAGTATTTCACTGGCTACAAGTTGAAGTCTTCAGTCCCTACATCGGGCGCTAGGGGGCGCTACTGCGAATGACCGTTTACATGCCGGCCTGAATAGTGGATTGGTTATCCGAGTAGCGGTCTAGATCGCCAGAGACAATAGTATAAACACTTCAAACTTATAAATAGGTATAATGAGAGAGTATTTCATTGGCTACAAGTTGGAGTCTTCAGTCACTACATCGGACGCTAGGGGGCGCTACTACGAATGACCGTTTACATGCCGGTCTGAATAGCGGTCTGGCATATCTGAATAGCGGTCTAGATCGCCAGAGACAATAACATATACACTTCGAACTTATAAATAGGTATAATGAGAGAGTATTTCATGGGCTACAAGTTGGAGTCATCAATCCCTACGTCGGACGCTAGGGGGCGCTACTACGAATGCCCGTTTACATGCCGGTCTGAATAGCGGTCTGACCTATCTGAATAGCGGTCTGGCCTATCTGAATAGCGGTCTAGCTTGTCAGAGCTGAAAATATAAATGGTTGGAACTGAAAAATACGCATGTCGATAGAGCATGCCATCGGCTACGAGAAGGAGTCTTCAGTTCCCTTATCGGGCGCCAGCGGGCGCTACTATGAATGACCGTTTACATGTCGGTCTGAATAGCGGTCTTTCCTATCTGAATAGCGGTCTAGATCGCCAGAGACAATAATATAAACACTTCGAACTTATAAATAGGAATAATGAGAGAGTCTTTCATTGCCTACAATTTGGAGTCTTCAGTCCCTACATCGGACGCTAGGGGGCGCTACTACAAATGACCGTTTACATGCTGGTCTGAATAGCGGTCTGGCATATCTGAATAGCGGTCTAGATCGCCAGAGACAATAATATATACACTTTGAACTTATAAATAGGTATAATGAGAGAGTATTTCATGGGCTACAAGTTGGAGTCATCAGTCCCTACATCGGACGCTAGGGTGCGCTACTACGAATGACCGTTTACATGCCGGTCTGAATAGCGATCTGGCATACCTGAATAGCGGTCTAGATCGCCAGAGACAATAATATAAACACTTCGAACTTATAAATAGGTATAATGAGAAGCTGTTTCATTGGCTACAAGTTGGAGTCTTCAGTCCCTACATCGGACGCTAGGGGCGCTACTACGAATGACCGTTTACATGGCGGTCTGAATAGCGGTCTGACGAATCTGAATAGCGGTCTGGCCTATCTGAATAGCGGTCTAGCTTGTCAGAGCCGAAAATATAAATGCTTGGATCTTAAAAATAGACATGCCGAGAGAGCATGTCATCGGCTAAAAGATGGAGCCTTCAGTTCCTTTATGAATGACCGTTTACATGTCGGTCTGAATAGCGGTCTGTCCCATATGAATAGCGGTCTAGATCGCCAGAGACAATAATATAAACACTTCGACACTCATAAATAGGTATAATGAGAGAGTATTTCATTGGCTACAAGTTGGAGTCTTCAGTCCCTACATCGGACGCTAGGGGGCGCTACTACGAATGACCGTTTACATGCCGGTCTGAATAGCGATCTGGTATATCTGAATAGCGGTCTAGATCGCCAGAGACAATAGTATAAACACTTTGAACTTATATATAGGTATAATGATAGAGTATGTCATGGGCTGCAAGCTGGCGTCTTCAGTCCCTACATCGGACGCGGGAGGGGGGGAAGGGCTACTACGAATGACCGTTTACATGCCGGTCTGAATAGCGGTCTGGCGTATCTGAATAGCGGTCTAGATCGCCAGAGACAATAATATATACACTTCGAACTTATAAATAGGTATAATGAGAGAGTATTTCGTTGGCTACAAGTTGGAGTCTTCAGTCCCTACATCGGACGCTAGGGGGCGCTACTACGAATGACCGTTTACATGTCGGTCTGAATAGCGGTCTGACCTATCTGAATAGCGGATTGGCTTATCTGAATAGCGGTCTAGCTTGTCAGAGCCAAAAATATAAATGGTTGGAAGGTACAAATAGGCATGTCGAGAGAGCATGCCATCGGCTGAAAGATGGAGTCTTCAGTTCCTTTATCAGGCGCCAGGGGGCGCTACTATATATGACCGTTTACATCTCGGTCTGAGTAGCAGTCTGTCCTATCTGAATTGCGGTCTAGATCGCCAGAGACAATAACATAAACACTTCTTACTTATAAATAGGTATAATGAGAGAGTATTTCACTGGCTACAAGTTGAAGTCTTCAGTCCCTACATCGGGCGCTAGGGGGCGCTACTGCGAATGACCGTTTACATGCCGGCCTGAATAGTGGATTGGTTATCCGAGTAGCGGTCTAGATCGCCAGAGACAATAGTATAAACACTTCAAACTTATAAATAGGTATAATGAGAGAGTATTTCATTGGCTACAAGTTGGAGTCTTCAGTCACTACATCGGACGCTAGGGGGCGCTACTACGAATGACCGTTTACATGCCGGTCTGAATAGCGGTCTGGCATATCTGAATAGCGGTCTAGATCGCCAGAGACAATAACATATACACTTCGAACTTATAAATAGGTATAATGAGAGAGTATTTCATGGGCTACAAGTTGGAGTCATCAATCCCTACGTCGGACGCTAGGGGCGCTACTACGAATGCCCGTTTACATGCCGGTCTGAATAGCGGTCTGACCTATCTGAATAACGGTCTGGCCTATCTGAATAGCGGTCTAGCTTGTCAGAGCTGAAAATATAAATGGTTGGAACTGAAAAATACGCATGTCGATAGAGCATGCCATCGGCTACGAAGGAGTCTTCAGTTCCCTTATCGGGCGCCAGCGGGCTACTATGAATGACCGTTTACATGTCGGTCTGAATAGCGGTCTTTCTATCTGAATAGCGGTCTAGATCGCCAGAGACAATAATATACACTTCGAACTTATAAATAGGAATAATGAGAAGTCTTTCATTGCCTACAATTTGGAGTCTTCGGTCCCTACATCCGGACGCTAGAGGCGCTACTACAAATGACCGTTTACATGCTGGTCTGGACGGTCTGGCATATCTGAATAGCGGTCTAGATCGCCAGAGACAATAATATATACACTTTGAACTTATAAATAGGTATAATGAAGTATTTCATGGGCTACAAGTTGGAGTCATCCAGTCCCTACATCGGACGCTAGGGTGCGCTACTACGAATGACCGTTTACATACCGGTCTGAATAGCGATCTGGCATACCTGAATAGCGGTCTAGATCGCCAGAGACAATAATATAAGCCTTCGAACTTATAAATGAGTATAATGAAGCTGTTTCGTGGCTACAAGTTAGGAGTCTTCAGTCCCTACATCGGACGCTAGGGGCGCTACTACAGAATGACCGTTTATGGCGGTCTGAATAGCGGTCTGACGAA
Source organism: Hanleya hanleyi (assembly GCA_036873755.1). Taxonomy (NCBI): domain Eukaryota; kingdom Metazoa; phylum Mollusca; class Polyplacophora; order Lepidopleurida; family Hanleyidae; genus Hanleya; species Hanleya hanleyi. Next base: position 19,851 of record JAVTVY010052614.1, read on the forward strand.
TCCTGATTAGCGGTCTGGCCTATCTGAATAGCGGTCTAGCTTGTCAGGAGCCGAAAATATAAATGCTTGGATCTTAAAAATAGATATGCCGAGCATGTCATCGGCTAAAAGATGGAGCCTTCAGTTCCTTTATGAATGACCGTTTACATGTCGGTCTGAATAGCGGTCTGTCCCATATGAATAGCGGTCTAGATCGCCAGAGACAATAATATAAACACTTCGACACTCATAAATAGGTATAATGAGAGAGTATTTCATTGGCTACAAGTTGGAGTCTTCAGTCCCTACATCGGACGCTAGGGGGCGCTACTACGAATGACCGTTTACATGCCGGTCTGAATAGCGATCTGGTATATCTGAATAGCGGTCTAGATCGCCAGAGACAATAGTATAAACACTTTGAACTTATATATAGGTATAATGAGAGAGTATTTCATTGGCTACAAGTCGGAGTCTTCAGTCCCTACATGGGATGCTAGGGGGCGCTACTACAAATGACCGTTTACATGCCGGTCTGAATAGCGATCTGGCATATCTGAATAGCGGTCTAGATCGCCAGAGACAATAATATATACACTTCGAGCTTATAAATAGGTATAATGAGAGAGTATTTCATGGGCTACAAGTTGGACTCATCAGTCCCTTTATCGGACGCTAGGGGCGCTACTACGAATGACCGTTTACATGTCGGTCTGAATAGCGGTCTGACTTATCTGAATAGCGGTCTAGATCGCCAGAGACAATAATATAAGCACTTCGAACTTATAAATAGGCTTAATGAGAGAGTATTTCATTGGCTACAAGTTCGAGTCTTCAGTTCCTACATCGGACGCTAGGGGGCGCTGCTACGAATGACCGTTTACATGCCGGTCTGAATAGCGATCTGGCATATCTGAATAGCGGTCTAGATCGCCAGAGACAATATATAAACACTTCGAACTTATATATAGGTATAATGAGAGAGTATTTCATTGGCTACAAGTTCGAGTCTTCCGTCCCTACATGGGACGCTAGGGGGCGCTACTACGAATGACCGTTTATATGCCGGTCTGAATAGCGGTCTGGCATATCTGAATAGCGGTCTAGATCGCCAGAGACAATAATATATACACTTCGAACTTATAAATAGGTATAACGAGAGAGTATTTCATGGGCTACAAGTTGGAGTCATCAGTCCCTACATCGGACGCTAGGGTGTGCTACTACGGATGACCGTTTACATGCCGGTCTGAATAGCGGTCTGGCATATCTGAATAGCGGTCTAGATCGCCAGACAATAATACATACACTTCGAAGTTATAAATAGGTATAATGAGAGAGTATTTCATTGGCTACAAGTTGGGGTCTTCAGTCCCTACATCGGACGCTAGGGGGCGCTAGTACGAATGACCGTTTACATGCCGGTCTGAATAGCGGTCTGACCTATCTGAATAGCGGTCTGTCCTATCTGAATAGCGGTCTAGCTTGTCAGAGTCGAAAATATAAATGCTTGGATCTTAAAAATAGGAATGTCGAGAGAGCATGCCATCGGCTAAAAGATGGAGTCTTCAGTTCCTTTATCGGGCGCCAGGGGGCGCTACTATATATGACCGTTTACATGTCGGTTTGAATAGCGGTCTGTCCAATATGAATAGCGGTCTAGATCGCCAGAGACAATAATATAAACACTTCGAACTTATAAATAGGAATAGTGAGAGAGCATTTCATTGGCTACAAGTTGGAGCCTTCAGTCCCTACATCGGACGCTAGGGGGCGCTACTACGAATGACCGTTTCCATGCCGGTCTGCATAGCGGTGTCATATCTGAATAGTGGTCTAGATCGCCAGAGACAATAATATATACACTTCGAACTTATAAATAGGTGTATTGAGACAGTATTTCATGGGCTACAAGTTGGAGTCATCAGTCCATACATCGGACGCCAGAGGGCGCTACTACGAATGCCCGTTTACATGCCGGTCTGAATAGCGGTCTGACCTATCTGAATAGAGGTCTGGCCTATCTGAATAGCGGTCTAGCTTGTCAGAGCCGAAAATATAAAGGGTTGGAAGTTAAAAATAGGAATGTCGAGAGAGCATGCCATCGGCTAAACGATGGAGTCTTCAGTTTCTTTATCGGGCGCCAGGGGGCGCTACTATTAATGACCGTTTACATGTCGGTCTGAATAACGGTCTGTCTTATCTGAATAGCGGTCTAGATCGCCAGAGACAATAATATAAACACTTCGAACTTATAAATAGGTATAATGAGAGAGTATTTCATTAGCTACAAGTTGGAATCTTCAGTGCCTACATCGGACGCTAGGGGGCGCTACTACGAATGACCGTTTACATGCCAGTCTGAATAGCGGTCTGTCCTATCTGAATTTCGGTCTAGCTTGCCAGAGACGACAATATAAATGCTTGGAGTTGGAAAATAGACATGTTGAGATAGTATGTCATTGGCTACAAGATGGAGGATTCAGTTCCTATATCGGACGCTAGGGGGCGCTACTACTAATGGCCGTTTACATGCCGGTCTGGATAGCGGTCTGACCTATTTGAATAGCGGTCTGGCCTATCTGAATAGCGGTCTAGCTTGCCAGAGACGAAAATATAAATGCTTGGAATTGGAAAATAGACATGTTGAGAGAGTATGTCATTGGCTACAAGACGGGGGGGTATTCAGTTCCTATATCGGTCGCCAGCGGGCGCTACTATGAATGATCGTTTACATGTCGGTCTGAATAGCGGACTGGACTATCTGAATAGCGGTCTAGATCGCCAGAGACAATAATATAAACATTTCGAACTTATAAATATGTATAATGAGAAAGTATTTCATGGGCTACCAGTTGGAGTCTTCGGTCCCTACATGGGACGATAGGGGGCGCTACTTCGAATGACCGTTTGCATGCCGGTCTGAATAGCGGTCGGTCATATCTTAATACCGGTCTGGCCTATCTAATAGGGGTCTAACTTGCCAGAGCCGAAAATATAAATGCTTGTTGAGAGAGTATGTCACTGACTACAAGCTGGAGTCTTCATTTCCTCTGCCGGTCTCCAGGGGGCGCTACTATGAATGACCGTTTAAATGTCGGTCTGAAAATCGGTCTGACCTATCTGAATAGTGGTCTAGCTTGCCAGAGCCATTAGTTTGAACACCTCGAGTTTGTAAATAGATATAATGAGAGAGTATTTCATGAGCTACAAGATGGAATCTGCAGTTCCTATATTAGTCCAGTCGCTTAGGTGGATAATCGTGACACGCCGGATTAAAGCATGAAACTTTGAACAGTTACTGCACATAGGATGCAAAAGCATATCCTGGGTAGGTGCCCGACCTGGGTGACCTCGTTCTCTCAAAATCCAAGATGGCCGCCAATATGGCCGCTAAATATTCAAATGGTCATATCCTTGCTTGTATGTTGGCTAACATCTTATTTGAAGTGGCCATATGTATGTTTTGTGGGGCACGGAGATCATAATATTTCAAATAGGTTACAATGACAGATTTAATCATAAATCAAGATGGCCGCCAGTCAGTTGACGAAACTTGACGAGATATGGAAATTATTCATGTCGAATTAGTTTATCGTTATATATAGAATACAGATCTTGAGCTGTGAGATAATTCAGAAATACGCGAATAACTGTGTTTCTCAAGTACTTTTGACAGGGCTATGAATAATGAGTCATGGCTGCATGTTTATTTACAAGGTCGTTGATTTTCAGGCCATCAATTTTTTAATACAAGAACGGCATTAGTATTGAGGTTGAGCGCCATTTTTGAATGAAATCGTGAAATGCTGGATTGAAGCTGACCCATCTCGGCATAGTAAATGAACATGTTATATAGAAACATTCCGCATGACGGTGAACGACCTCAGTTTTCGAAAAATCCAAGATGGCGTCCAGTATATATGTCAAACATGTAAATACTCGTCTTTCTGTTCAGTGTTAGTCTAGGATATTCATTAAAATGACTAAATATACCTTTGTGTTGTTCAGAAATTAATATATTGGTAATTCTAACCCTTTGCAAAAAATAGTGTCAAAAGATACTATTTTAAAGTCAAACCTCGTATCGTAAGATATGTAAACTATGTAGACTATGAAAGAGGATGTGAAAGTGCTGCGCAATTGTCGCTGAACCATGCTAAGTGGCACCAAAGGAAACATCTGACAATGCTGCAGGCCTATGATATATAGAGATACATCATAAGGCTGCAGCATTGTCACATGTTTCCTTTGATGGCACAAAGCATGTCATCTAAGTTTTCCCAGCAAAAAACTTGAAAGATCGAAAGATCGCGAAAAGAACAAGCGAATAAATAGCGCTGGTTCGGGGAAACAGAAGTCTAAACATCAATCTCTCGGAGCCTCTGGTAGGACCGAGCAATCTTCTGTATGTACGCCCGAGGAGTGCTGCATATATTCTCAACGGTGAATCTAGACAAGTCTATGGAATATGGCTAACCTGCTGCGTGATACAGAACTCTTATCACAGATTGCCGAAGGAGATTTAGCGGCAAATGTTTATTGGAGCTAAATAACATAATATCTGTTTGATGGCTTACAATAATTGCTTCAGAATTTTGAAGAGAAAGAGACAAGTCGTAGGCAGGTAAAAGTTAAGACATTGTAGAATCCACGGTGTCCCCAGAGCCATTTTTCTATATTGAAAGAAATGTTGAAAAGAGAACCTACATATTCAGGTTTGCTGAGTTACGTGTAGTATATGAAGAGCTACTAAGCATTCTGAGATTGTCGAAGACCATCAACAAATCCAGGTTAAAGAATAGGCTCCTAGCACACTTTTTGGTGGAGTCAGGAGTAGTCTGATTAAGGACCGTAATATACATGGGTTACCTCTTCAACATCGCTTTTAATGTAGGAAATTATAGTTTCGCAAACGCCAAGTATTCACTTTCAACCGATGCCACGATTTGGCTCTTTCTCTCCGCACTTCTGTAGGTCACAAACCCCTAAATGGGTGAGTGAGTGAATAGAATTTAACGTCGCTTTCAACAATATTTCAGCTATATTACGACGAACCAAATAAGCACCACCCAGCCCAGTTGTGTTCCTGCTACTTCAAAGAAGAAATCTTTGAACAGACAGGACGCCTACATGGTGCATTAAAGACAAGTGATATTACAGTGCTAGACATCACATTATCAAGAACCTGTTGCTTCAATGCATTTTGAACCCACCCAACCACCCGCAACCCCTAAAAGGTTTTGGGTTGCAAGGTGGTATTACGGACTAAAGCTCCTAGGGACCAACGATTGGTCATTATATCGGACTGGGTGGAAAATGGTTTCTGATCTATTTTTAAATGTTTCTACAATATCTAGAAAATATCAAAAATAAGCTTTCCAAATTTTAAGAGGGGAAAAATCTGGGTCAGTTTGATTGGCCGCCCCCCAAATGCGATGCTCAGATGTCAGGTGGCATGCCATCTATTCTGTCGGCTCCGGCTCAAAACGATCGTGGGAAATATATGCTGATTTTTTCATACGTTTTAGCAGAAAAGCTAAGCTACATCATGTGGTAGGTCATTCATGGTGGCGAATGTTAGGGAGTATCGTTTTCGCAAGATGTGCGCAATGAATTTACTACATAATAAGTAAGGCGATGATTTAGTGGTTTGTGACCTGTAAGCCCTCAAACATCTATTATGACATGTTGCTTCAATAGTAAATAAACCTCTGACGACAGTCAGAGACAACATGCATTTCGGTATCTTGAGATGGCCAACCTTTCACATCCACTTTTCCAAGTCGACGAGCACTGCATCAAGTTCCTGAAAGCCCTTGCCATTCCTTACTAAATCATCGTAGCCCGAAAACATCGGCTAAGGAGTCTATTTTTGGGGAGGGGGGGGTTGTTGTTGTTGCTGACCCCTTAGCCCGAATCACTAATACAGACCGAAAAGGAAAAAAATAAATAAGACGTCAGCCGCTCGAGATCTTTAACTGCACACGGCGTGGGAAATTGAGACAGAGGCACAAAAAGCATTTTATCGAATAAATAATATGATTTGGCATCTCCAGCACTATGGCAACCACCTAATGACTCCTTTAATTAGATGGAATCTCCCATCAAACACGGATTTTGTCAACAAAACCGTCGTGTTTCTTTATCCACAGTTTACAGGGACATGCGCAGAATGAGGTTGACCTTTTGAATCACGTCATCCATGCTGGTTTTAAACCAATAGCGACGTCTGTTTATTCACGTGATCAGAAAGGTCACGACATAAAAATAGCGAAGGTCATATTCTCACAAGATGTCGGAAAGGCGCGAAAACGTTAAAATCAATGGAGGTTTTTTCTCACACATTTGATCACATTTTGTCAGCATCAAAACAGTACATGGACAAAGAAGCTCAGGTCGGTCAAACTGTATCAAATTGGCATATTTTTTCTCTCCCGTTTCGTTGTTTTCGACAGCGAAAAGCCGCTTGTCG